>NIUQ01000104.1:0-75312 GCA_002796945.1 Plectus sambesii | reverse complement strand
CAATTTTGATTTGCAGATTTTGTACCACGAAGATGGCAGCGTTAAAGGAATTGCCACGAACGATGTGGGAATAGCGAAAGACGGATCGCCAAAGGTATATCTTTATCGACTGAGCATGTGGTGTTGAGAACTGGTAACAGCGATGTATTTATTTGATAGGAATCATTCGAGCGCGGCATGGAGTTGCACGCTAAATGCACGATATTCGCCGAAGGATGTCGCGGCCACTTGACCAAGCAGGTGATTCGCAACTTCGACCTTCGCAAGGATTCTCACCCGCCGTCGTATGGCATCGGCTTGAAAGAGTTGTGGGAACTCGATCCGAAAAAGCACCAGCCCGGCTACATCGAGCACACTTTCGGATGGCCGCTGGTTCGTTTTGATCGCGCGTCGATCGCTTCAAATTCTGATTTCAAACTGTTCCGATTTCAGCCCCGTACCACTTATGGCGGCTCTTTCTTGTACCACATATTAGACAACGATCAGCCCTTGTGTGCCATCGGTTTCGTCGTCGCACTCGACTACGACAACCCCTACTTGCATCCTTACAAAGAGTTTCAAAGATATAAAACTCACCCCTCTATTCGCAAACACCTCGAAGGAGGCAAACGCATCGGCTATGGCGCGCGCGCCCTCAACGAAGGCGGATTCCAGGTGAGCATTGCTCAAATGGCAGCCGAAAGATGTTACCGGGCCGATTTCATTATCGCGTACTTTCACTAAAGTCGTTCTTAACACAATGATAAAGCATTTATCCTAAGCGTAAACTATAAAGTACGTGCAAAATGAAAACGGACCCAGTAAAGCAAAACTCTTTGCTAATGATAATGCTCTATAGACGATTCCGAAGTTGACGTTTCCCGGTGGTTGCTTGATCGGATGCACAGCGGGTTTCATGAATGTGGCGAAGCTGAAGGGATCGCACACCGCGATAAAGAGCGGCATGCTGGCCGCCGAGGCGATATTCGACGAAATTGGCAAGGGTGAATCGGCGACGACTGGTTCGTTGTTGATCATTATTCGCCATCAACTGGTGCAGAATGAATGTTGTTTACAGGTTTGAACCCCGAGAGCTACGAGACAAACATCAAGAACAGTTGGATTTGGAAGGAGTTGAAGGCCAGTCGCAACGTGCGGCCGTCGTTCAACACTAGCTTGGGATGGATAGGTGGTATGATGTACACGGGAGCTTTCTTTGTGGTCGGCCGCGGTATCGAGCCCTGGACGCTCCATCACGGAAGTAAGACGCCTTCTTTCGCTCCTCCATCGTCACTATGTGAACTCTACAGAACCCGACAACGAGAAGTTGAAGCCGGCCAAAGACTTCAAACCGATTGATTATCCGAAGCCGGACGGCCAGTTGACGTTCGACTTGCTCACTTCGGTGGCGCTGACGGGTACGAACCACGAGGAGAATCAGCCCTCGCATCTCACTTTGCTCAACGACGACGTTCCCGTCGAGGTTAATCTCGCCGTCTACGACGGACCTGAGGGACGCTTCTGTCCGGCCGGTCAGTTTTTTTCCAGTCCCCATTTCGTCCACCAACGATTCGCTATTTGCAGCCGTGTACGAGTTCGTTCCGGTTGAGGATGGCAGCACCGAGGTTAAGAGCCGACTGCAGATCAACGCGCAGAATTGCATTCACTGCAAGACCTGCGACATCAAAGACCCCACGCAGAACATCAACTGGGTGGCGCCCGAAGGCGGCGGCGGCCCGGCCTACAACGGCCTTTGAACAGTCGTTTGTGCTTTGAGACTGGGTCCCGAACTGTCTCCTTTTTGACAGTTGAAGAGCAACTGCGATCATCCTAGCTGTGGGAAATGTATCGTAAGTGGTTGTTAGCCGTGTGCATGACGAGGCTATGTATCGATGAGCTAAGTTATCACAATCTAAAGCGATTGGATAAGCAGTTGAACTGCTGCGCATAACAAACTGACATCGATTTACGGTCATTTTCCACAGCTGCGACAGATCATAGTTTCCCTTTTAGCTTACCTGCGTTTGGAGTAAACATAATCATCGAGTAACTATTAGCATTGTGTAAAGAGTTTGGTGTATAGGATTTGTACAGAGAAGTTTTACCCAAAAATTTTACGATTGCTGCAATTATGCCTTCCATGCGAAGTGGATATTCTAACTGTTGTGAGCAGAATAAACTGCCTTCGGGTGACTTGGTATGGGTCATGGTCACTTGTGCGCGCGCCATACACGATAGTGTCGTGTTTCTTTTTGTTANATACTGTTGTGAGCAGAATAAACTGCCTTCGGGTGACTTGGTATGGGTCATGGTCACTTGTGCGCGCGCCATACACGATAGTGTCGTGTTTCTTTTCGTTACTACGTGCAGTGACGCCCAATATACATAAAAAATTCTACGATTACGGGCGGAGATTGCCATGCAATGGCCAAGAGTGCATTATTAATTCTTCCACTCATTCTTCACATTACACACAATTCACACGTTTTTACGAATACTCAACTCCTGTGGAGCAATAAATAAACCGACAATACAAAATGTTGAGCTTTCACATGCCGGGCGCTTCCGGCGCTCCTTTGATGTGCTCGCATTTCAGTGTTTTTGGATTGGGTTGGAAGGGATAGCAGCAGCATCGGCACACTTTCTCCTTGCTCGCCTTTGCCGTCTTACTCGTTCCTCTAAAACATGCGAGGTGCAAACATGTCGACAGTTAGCGATAACTTACGCTTCTTTTGGCACTGCAATGCAGTTGGACCAGTTGAGTTTCTTAATTTGGTCTTGGAAAGCGGGCTCTACGCCGGGCAGCGAGACGTTCTTCGCGGGCCACATCTTGCACTCGGCACCGTTCTCGAGCGCCTTGTCGTAGTCGATGATGCACGACTCGTGCTGGTCGCGCCCGCCCAAATCGCGCTCGTTGCATACCCTCTCCGCCACGTAAAATGGAGTGACGCTTCGGCCGCCGCGGATACTACAAGAACAAAGCGTGAAAAAACTATCGTTGCGTTCAATTGAACTGCTTACGTGAATGGACTAACGTTGCACTGCTTTTTTCCACCGTAGCCGCACGACTGCTTGTAAGAGCACATGCCGCACGCCTCATCGCTCAGCGTTATATCAGCCATGTATGTGAAGAAGTTGTTGATCGCAGTCTCGTATCGCTCCTTGACAAACTTGTAGAACCAGTGGTCCTGACAGGCGGGAGTCAACTGCGCCAAGTAAGGAACCGATCCTTTCTTAGCCTTTGTTCGATCGCGGGAAGTTGGTGCCAGCCAGACGCAAGAGCCCCAACTCGACCAATTGGCGCAGTCGGATGTTTGCGATACGTTAGAGTAAACCGCCGCTAGCTGGCCACTCGCTAAAACACATCAATTCGATGGACCAATCGCCAGTTAGGCGGTCTCTTACCTTGGTTACTCAAATAGAGCACAAGTACTACGGTAATGCCGTCTCGCAGGCACTTCATGGCGGCGTCGATTATGGGTAGCGAATTGAAAGCGAGAGCTCTAAGCGGTGGTTAGACAGGGATAGGAATGGATGATGCAAGGATGATACGATGTATTTGAGAGCGTCTTCGAGAGAGGACGAATCGAAAAGGAAAGTGCGATGAACGAGATCCGCCACGATTCGACCCTGAACGTCGTCGTCGTCGTCGTCGACACGCCGGCGATCGGCAACGGTGACTGTGACGATCGGTCGCAAAGGACGCATGGATGGCACGGGAAACCCAATTCACGCAAATCCATCACACTCTTCGCGCCCGTGCCGATTTCGCTGATCATCGCCGTCCTTCTGGTTCAACCGTTCNGCATGGATGGCACGGGAAACCCAATTCACGCAAATCCATCACACTCTTCGCGCCCGTGCCGATTTCGCTGATCATCGCCGTCCTTCTGGTTCAACTGTCCCTTTGATCATTAATGCCGACTCGCACCGCAATTTATCGCCAGTTTATCTTGTTAAACTCATATTTGAATTGCACACTGACCCCTTTTAGCCAGACTTGAAACTTTATTATTAATAATTTGTTCCAACGGGTTAACACAAATATTGAAAACTTTAGCGATAAACTGCGCTGTATAGCTGCAACCGCAATAAAATATGTGTAAACAATTTTAATGTCATATTAAGAAGGCAACCGGTTCGCCTTAGGGATAAAAGACAAAGTCATCTGCCGAGAGACGGGACGGTCGTTGTGCCACATAAGTCAGTTCTTGTAGTAGGTGTATCAACAAGGAACGTAATAAACGTGCTATTGACACATGCCGAGACGGACATGGAGCTTCAACGCGAACCGTTGATTTGGATGAAAATTGCCCAAGTAGTAAGTGACATCTGATGCAGACTAACGAATAGCCTTTGCCGTTTAGTGTATAGCGTTTCTGACTCTCATCTTGATGATTTCATATGAAGCTTGTGGCTATGTGAATTATACGTGCCTCAACTCAACGGCGACATCGGCAGGGCCGTATAAAAATCAAGTATGCATATCATATCCATTCCGGTATTGTCCATATTTTTGTCATAATAATAACTTCGTCATTGATAAGCGCAGCTCATTGCAGGCTAAGTCAGCAACGGATCGTCAATTATTGCGACGGTCCGAAAGACGCCCCACAGCAGCATATCATGCACGTCAACTACGACGGTCCGTCTAAATTCTTTGTCACCATAACAGTAATGAGCATGATGCTCGCGGCAGCAACCGTCGGTTTCTACCTCAAGTTCTGGGACAAATACCACTTCACAACCACCTTTGCATTCCCGGTGCGTTGCGATTAGACAGTTGAAATGTAATCAACGACAATTGCGATTGCCAGGATCTGATAGCAACGTTCACGTTTGCGGCGTATTGGTTGGCCGCCACATTTAGTTGGGGAGCGGCGCTGGGTGGCCTGAAAGACTACACCAGTCCGGAGCAGGTCGTCGACGAGATCAAGCTGATTTCAGTTTGTCATCCACCCATTGGTAAATGCGAAATCTCGAGTCGCGGATGGAACAGATACGGCGCTTTGGATATGACAATCGTAAAAAAAGATTGCTCATTTGCAATCGATCATATTGGTCATTTTAGCTACTTGGAGTTGTCAGCATCATCTTATGGTACGTCAATGCTGGGATGGTGTTCAATAAAATTCAAGCAATCAAGGCGGAGTACGAACAAGGATTCGACGCCAGCGCCCACCTCCAATATCCGTCGATTTCGCAGACGAACAACGGTCGCCAAAGAGAACCAAGAAGCTACGGCTCTCAGCAGCCAATGTTCTAAGGCGTCGAACATGGAAAATTCTCCACGCTGGCCGAATTTTCCCTGCTATTACCAAGAATGCATGATCAATTATTTTTCATCTCAGCGCTCCAAAAAGCGCAAGATTTTCAAGTGTGTTCGACGCCTAATAATCATGCAGTGTGAGACACGACATTTTTCTGTGATTTACTGGGATGAATAACTATTGCGCTTAATAAATTTCTGTTCGGAGAGAGAATTGCGACTGGATAAAAAATGAATACAAACCGATGAAAAGAAGCATCGTAGTGAATGTAAAAAGTACCGAACTTGGTCTGTACAATTGCACAACAAGGGGTTCAGAAACCGAGTAAACAGATCGGAAGCAAGACAACATCGAGGGCGAAGGAAAGGCACTTAACTTCAAACATGTTCAGAGTCGTATTCAAACTTCTATACAAGAAACGTTCGCAATTTAAACCAGCCAATGAGTGCAGATCTAGCAAAACAATGTACACAATTGTAGCGATGCGTTTTTATGGCACAGTGGGAAAACAAGCAACAATTGCGCGATATCAAACGCAATTACACACACACACACACACACATCTCGTCTCTTTTTGTGGGGGCACACCGAGGCAAGAAAAGGCGCTAACTTGATCGATCGCTAACTAACCCGAATCTCATTGCTTCTGAAAGTAGCAGAGGTTTTCGAGGACGGATCCTCTCTTATTGCAGTCGAGAGAGATCCGTCCTCAAAAATAGACACCATCAATGCACCGAAAGAACAGCACAAATAACAGTGTCAGCAGTAGGCCGGCGCGTCGTTTTCCATAATAGGCCAATCGTAAGGTGTTGTTGTAGTGGGCAAATGAGGTCGGCGATAGTCGGCGTAATTCGATATGGGTCGAGACGAGTGCGACGGAGGAGGCGGCGCCGGTTTGTTGACGGCGGGCATGCGTTTGACGGGACGCAGCAATCGGCGATAGTCGAAGTCGACGGCGGCGAGTTCGGGAGCGGCTGGTCGACTAGAACTCCGAGACCCGCCCACTCGACCGTTGGTGGTGCTGCTGTTGTTGGTGCTGCGCATAGCGGCGGAAGTGGTACGACTGGGGTGATGAAGCGTCTGGGATCCGTCGGGGTGGGGATTCGGCCGGCGACGAGCCGAATCGTCGGTGCTGTACTGCCGATGGTGCCGATGGCGGTGCAGCAGCGAATTGGAAGGACTGAGCGGGCGGCGGGCCTCCGTAAGCGTTGGCGAAATAGGCGTTGAAGGCGTCGTAGTAAGCGGCGTTGCTTTTGTGCTGTACTGCGCCGGGGGGGACAGCTCGGAGCTCGCGCGCAGACGACCTCTCTCCTGATTCGCCACCGGCGGCGGCGCCGTATAGCGCAGAGTATCGATGTTGTTGGTATCGTCGGAAAGCAGCGTCGGGCGGTGCCATCCCATGTCCGATCGGTGAATACGGCCGCCCCTGAAAAATGGACGTATTTTGAAAGGAAGACGGATAGGACGAGATGGAACGGATAGGTTAGCAGGGGAACGGTCGAAGCTCGTGCGGAACACAATACGCGCAGAAGTCGCTGAAACTGGTCGACAAACGTGCAGAGAGACACACTAAGTAAGAGGAGAGAGAATCAAGCGAGAACGGAGTAAACAAGCTCGTGTGAGAGCGCGGTGGAAGAAGAGTGCTTGGGCGAAAAGAGCGAATCGTGGATTGATGTGGCCGCAGTCGCATTACCTGTCCAAACTTCGATAGAAGCGGCTGTTCTCCGCGCGAACGAACCAAGGAGCGTACGCGTAGTCCTGGAATCAATCCAACTACCGTACTACATTATGCCAGAGAATATAGACGTCAACCGCACACAAACATAAAACGACAGGCGATAGCACCAAAACGCTTGCGGCTGCAGTTGTTACTTAGTTTGACGTTAGATTTGGTTAGTCACAAGTCACTGCATGCTCCTCCAATCAATAGAGAGATCATCAATGTAGAGATCGATTAAGAGATCGACCGATGAGCAACAATAGAGAGATTCAAGGCATATCCCACCCAGCGTTACCCGAACGACAGATAGTGAAAGCGATCAACTTTAGCGCACCTCGTAGCCATTGCCGTCATATCCGTGAGGAGGAGGAACGGGATGCATCTCGGCCTGCATCTGAAGGGGCATTGGGGAATAGGGCGGAGCTCGGCTCATTCGCTGTGCATGGCCATTANGCAGTGAAAGTAGATTGTGTCGTACACAGCGGGGCGCGAGGTTGACGGCTGACCGTATTCGCCTTCTCGATCGTCAACGATCATCGGCTTTTCCTGTCCATCCGACTGATTCCGCACGATAGTGGCGTAGTCGCCGTATCCTGAAAAGGCATTTGCATAACAAACGCGATTGTCGCCACCGTGTCGACTTACCGACGACCGTCACTCGCGGCACCGTGGACGCGGCGGCGGCGGTGGCGACGACGTTGTTCGACTGGCGACTGGCGTTTTTGCGCAAAATATCCAGATACAGGGATTCGCCCTCGTCGGAGGGAATTATCGCCGACTGAACGGATCGTTGCGCATCGGCGTCATTGTCCTCGGAGGTGCTGACGGCGCGGAAGACGTCGAGGCGGATACTGGCGGCCGTCGGACCGATGCGCTGCATCGTCTGCCCGATCAACCGCATCGCCTCCGAATTCGTCTTGTTCAGCAAGTCGATGCCGTCGATCGCGATCAGCTGGTCGTTCATGTGCAGGCGCCCATCCTTAAAACAATATCAACATATACGCGCTGTTGTTGATCAAATAATTTCAACGGCGAGTACCTTGTGCGCGGCGCCGCCGTGCATGATCGTCTTGATAAATATGCCGCAATCGTTCTGCTTGGTCGTTTTGTCGTCCTCGGTCGTCAGCTCGGTGCGTCCTTTGACGCTGACGCCCAGTCCGGCGCTGCCCGTATCGTTCAGCGCGATGTCAAAGGCCAGTCGTTGAAGGTGACCGGCGCCGTCCAAGGGGTCCGCGTTCACGCTGTCGGCGGGCAACTGACGCGGTTGGGACGGCGAGGCGACGCGCTGAGCGGACGGCGGCCGCGCGTTCTGCTGATGATCGACGGCGTTGTCATCTTCTTGCCGGGAGACGAGCAGACTAACGACTTGGCCCACGGTGAAAAGGCGCAGTTTTTCGACGACCTCCCTCTGCGTGAGGCCCGTCACTGGCTGGCCATTGATCTGCATGGAGAGAATGAATGTGAAATGAGCGATCACAACGGAAGCGCGGCGGGATGGAAAGTACCTCGAGGAGACGATCGCCGGCTTTCAAACGACCATCCTCAAGGGCGACGCCGAGCGGCATAACCGTTTTGATGTAGAAGAGGCGTTCGCCGCTCGCCGTGTCGCGACTAGTCACCGTGAATCCCAAACCTCTACTGTCTACAAAAATCGGCGCGTTTAAACATCAACAAACCACTTAAATGCCCTGGCAGACTGCCAATTACCTTTCCGCAAGTCGATCGTCTTTGTCGCGCCAATTTTGGTCGTGTTCGCCTGTTGCAAAGCGGACTGCGCCGATTTCTTCGTCGTCGTCGTAGTCGTGGTGGTGGTCGCCGTCGCCGCTTGCTTGAGGTCGCCAGCTCGTTCGCTCGAAGCGGACGTACAACTTTCAGCAAAATTTCGCCGTTATTGGTCAGCTCGTGCAGATATGTTTGCGCCCTGACGGCCGACATCTGGTAGACGGGTCGGTTGTTGATTTCGATGACACGATCGCCGAGTCGAAGTCGTCCGTCGACGGCCGCCCGTCCGCCCTCGTGAATCTGAGTCAGAGCGACCGACGCCAACCTGTAAGCGAGCGGCGATTGCGCAAACAGTTCGATCAAAGCCGGGCGCTCGTCGTACTTTCCAGCGGCGCCGTACTCGGGTGCCACTTGGACGCCGAGAGGCTGACCAGCTGCGCCGCCGATCCTCAGCGTCAGCGTGTCGGCGTCGGTGGGGCTGGGCTCGCGGCTCTGCTCCTTGCCGATCGGCTCCTGCCGCTCCCTGTCGTCCCACACCTTCTCGGCGGCATCAAGCCACTTGTCGGCCAAGCGCGACTTTCGCGCCGAGCCGCGATCAAATTTGCCCATGCCGATGGCCGACAACCGTCCACCATCCTGCTGACTATCCAACGGCGATCGGGGCCCTCCATCGTCGGCGCCGATGACGGACGATGAACGTCCGAGCACCAAGCCGGAATGTTCGCTCATGGACGTAGGAAAAGCGGGCGGAGGAGGCGGCGGGGCGGGCCGCTTTCCTCTCGAGAAACTATGCACAAATCCATTGGTTTCTATGCGATCGGCGTCTTGACGAACTGTCAATCCACTAGCTAAAAGTGTCACAATTACAAAGCAGCCGACGACGACGGCGATTATAAAGCGCGAAACGTACTCGGTGGATCGCGGAGACTGGTGATCTCGACGGAATTTTCGACGCCCGCAGGCGCGGGGAAAGTAACCGATTTGGAGAGCGCTCGAGCGGGTCGCTGAGCAATTAGCGGTCGTTCCGGCGCATCGCCGCTGGATACCGCCGGAATGGGACTTGCCGTCGACGCCCCATCCAGACTAGGGCTGGATCCGCCACCACCGCCACCGTTGTTCAACGACGTCGACGAAGGCAAAATACAGACGTCGTCGGTCGGAGGCACCGGATCTTGCTCGTCGTAGATGGCGAGGATCTAAATGAGCAAACGGTCACACTTTGCGAGGCGAGCACACAAAGAAGCGTCGAAGAGCGCAGAAACGGGCGACGAATGAACCTGATCTTTGTCGTCAACGACGTCGACGAGAGCGTCGTCCGGATCTAGTATGCCACCGTCCGCCAACGACTGTAGCTTGTGCACCGTCACCCAACTGTCGGGCGGCTGAAATCGAAGAACGCGTAATAAGAGCGTACCGTCACGTAATTGTCGGCGGAGAAGGGCGCAATGTGAACAGAAGTGGCCGCCATAACGACGAGTGCGCATCGGCAATCGAAGAGATGTGCGCCAAAAAGAATAAGACGATTGGTCGCTATCTGCCGCAATAGGCAGTCGTTCGAGGCGAGGATAACAAAAGAGAGACGAGCGAAACGACCGTTAACTGGTCATTGAAGACCGCGACGACGACGCGGACGGACGACGTCGCCGCCGCCGGAGCGCACGGTCGGCGCAAGGAGGCATAATAGTACTACAGAAAATGGGCGCACTGCGTCGAGTGCTTCGGCACATAATCAACTGCACGGCCGACCGCCCGCCGGCGTCTGCAACGTCGCACAGCACGGCGCGCACTGCAATCTGGTTCGCCGCGCCGACACACTACGACCATCGGCTCCTCTCCAGCAAACGACGCCGCGTCTTTCGGTCGCCGTGGCCGCGGCGGCGGGGCGACCAAGCGCGACTGGTTTTTCCGCCGCCGCTCTAAAGAAGCCCCGACGTTGTCGTGCGCCCCATTCTCCGACCCGGCCACCTGGATTCAAAGTTTGGCAAAAAGTCTGCCACTCGACGCGCGCCGATCGGCCCGATTCAATCCCATCCAGCGCGTCCTCTCCTCCGCGCCACCGGACGCACTCCGTCGCTATTGCGTTCGCAATCGCGTAGATACCTCCCATCCGCCGCAATCGCCCTACCATCCCACCACTACCATCACCTCTCGCAAATGCGATCAACGCGCTCACCCCGCCGACCGACCAATTTATTCCATCAAACTTACCCACACCACGCGAGTGAGAAAGATTTGTACGGGAACAGTGAGATTGAGAAATAGAGACCTATGAATCAGATCGAACAGAATCGTATCAATGCCGTGCATCAGCACCTAACGTCGTGCCACTGCGTGCAACGACTCACTCCCCCCCTCCCACCACCCCTTTCGTCACTGCCCACAATTAAGTCGAGGCATCATAGCTCGCAATCCTTCGCTCAACTTACTCGCACGTCAAACTCGGATCGCTTGGACACCCGGCGCAAGGCGACGCGAGTCGGCGTCGCCTTGTAGCTGGTCGCCACAGAGCTGCTGTCCCGCGAAATACCATGCGCCTTCGACGGAAGCGTGTAACTGTGGCGATAGCGCAGACGCGAATTGAGAAGCGGCATTGCCGAAAATGTTCAGTTGACGCGGCCAAGGAAGCCATCACAGTAGCGGCGAATATAGAGAGGCGAGCGGCGGTGCTCCGCCGGCCGGCCAAGAGCAGACGCGTGAGGCGCAAAAGAGGGAAAAAAAGTCATCACGTGATATAGTGCGACAGCGCGCCACCGACGAAAGCTGCACAAATATGGCGGCAGCATGCGAGATGGCCGAGGAAGCCGAGGCGAGAAGCATTCGATTTTAACCGCATAGAGGCGGGTCGAATGGTTTCGATCGGGCGCCCAGTTTGCCCAGTCCAACGTGGGCAAACAGGGCGCCAGCGACGGCTGCGTCCGTCAGGCCACCGCCGACCGCCAAGACGGAGCGCGGCTCGGAACGGCGCTCAGTCGCACCGACGGACAAACAGAAGATGGTCGTCAGATGCGACGCTGCCACAGTGTCTGTCACAAACGCCGTCCGCTGCCCAACGCGAAACAACAACGCCTTTGACGTGCCCACTGAGCCCTCGTCGACCGCTCGCCGACCGCCACTATCAACATGCATATCCTTGCAAAAACGACAATGCCCGCCGGTCGACGACGAATGGTCCGTCGTCCACCAAACAAGCCGACAAATGGAACAAAGCGCGCGGATTTACGAGATCATAAAAATGCAAAACAAGGCCACCATAGCCGCCGCCGTCGCATGGCCGGCTAAATCGTGGGACCCGCTGCTTATGCATCACCGCGCCAAGGCCCCGTGATTGTGCGCGCAAGTGAGCGCGCGTGTGTGTGCCTGCGTGCGGCGTGTATGCGGTAGGTAGGACACGGGAAACAGCGGCGGCGCAGCAGTGCGCTTTGTTGTTAAACGCGCAACAGCGACAACCGGAAGAGTAAACAAACAAGCGAACAATAATAACTGAACCGCCGACAGAGCGCGGACATATGGCGTAGTAGTAGGCGGAGCGTAAGCGGTTGACAACTGCGGGTACAAACCAGTCGCGGCGTCGGCGTTTGACACTGAGATGTTGCCGCCGCCGCCGGCGGCCGGTTCGCCCTCCCGCTCAGCGGGCGGTGAACCAGGAACGATTGGTATGTGTCTGTCTCATCGCTGTTTGCGCAGAAGCACCATTCAATTCCCTTGTAACTATGCTTAAATGGCACCTTGTTCGTACGACAAAAATGTTCCCCGAGACGCCGGCTGACTCGTTCTTTCGTCGGGCCGCTCGGCCGTTCGCTCGCTAGAGGATGGCGGCGGCGGACGCGCAACCCCCACCGAACGGCCCCGCGTAAAGCCGAAATGTATCGAAGCGCGGCGCGTCGGCCGTCGGACACGGGCCATGTTTACTCCCGACTGTCCACGGCGCCGCTAAGATCACCTCCGCAATCGGCGCCGCCGGCAGAACCGTGGCCAAACCGGCAAAGAGGGGTAAATAGGAACGTTGGCTGGTACAAGCGCGCACTCTCGGTGCGTCGGTCGGGCGCGACTACAAGACTGTCGCCAGCTCCCTACTGACAGACACACACACTCCGCGCCGACAAAAGCGCCACTTTCACCAACACCATCTTCCTTTTCAATCGCGCACATCCAATCCCAATAACACGAATAGCAAACCTTGTTCGTAGCTTTGCGGTAGCGAAGTATAGCCGCTTCGGTTAAATCTCGCACCGACACGTGCCCGTCACCGCATGGCACAATTACGCGCGTCGTCCCGAACGCAACCGTCACTTTCAGCTTCATTATTCACAACTTAGCGCCTGAAACATCCGCACTTGTTGTTTTACACATGAATCCATCGAACAGTAACTTCAAGCATACAACACCAATGCAGCATTAAAAAACGTGCTATCCTCCCAACCCCATCGATTTCAATTGTTCAAAGCTAGGCAGTCGTTCGAAAGTAGAAAAACAAACCAATGTCCAACGAGGATGTCGCCGACGCGCTCGCGCTACAGGTAATAAAAGTCATTCATCGTCATGCATTTTAGCGCGAGTCGACCGTCCAAAACCTGCAATGCATTCGTCTAGTTTTTTCTATTATTGCACCATTCAATGTTGACATTCAATTGTCCATACACCTACAATACTCATTCAATCACTTGTATAGAGCGCAGCGCGTCTAAATCCGCTAGTCTAGCCGATATCTTTCAAGAAAAAGAAATTTTAATAATGCAAAATCATTACTTTCGAAATAAACTTGACCATACACTCATGTCTAATTAACACAACTCCATCATTTTCGAACTTCATAAAACTTACAATTGTGGAAAAACAGACATCGTAAATCCGATGGTGCTAATATTGCGAGATGGTGAGCATCGGTAAAACTCAAACTCAAATGTAGCACCTTCACTACAGGCGCCGCAGGCATGGGCGGCCAAGGACGTCGAATCGGGGAACAAACGGATTTGCAAATCGGCGCCCAACACATCTAAATTGATACTCACTCGACAATTTGCTTGCCATCCATTCCATTTCTCGTACTTCATACCCCTCCTGCTGGCTACGGTACTTTGGACCAGCGCGAGACGCGAGATAAGAGAACGGCCGGGCGGGTTTACTATCGGTCGGTGGTCGCGCCCTTTGCGCCCATTGCATTGGCCTTCGAATTGCAGTCGTCGTTCGTCAACCGGGCGCTTCGAACCGGGCGAATCGGTTGAAGATGGCGATGGCGGAGCACGACCCGAAGGAGTTCGGTGTGGAAGATCTGGTGTTACTAACGACGATTGATACAAAAAATATAGTTGAAAACTTGAAATTAAGGTATGTATGGCAATTTTTGTTTTGCAACGGTGGCTTTTATTTTGTCTATGCGCTGTGTCGATGCGTTGCGATATGCAAGAAAATGGTTTGCTTTCAGATTTCAAAAGTCGCGCATTTATACCTACATTGGCGAAGTGCTCGTCTCTGTCAATCCCTACCGACAGTTGCCCATTTACGAGAAGGATACCATTGAAAAGTATAAGGGCAGAGAACTTTACGAGCGCCCTCCTCATATATTCGCTATTGCCGACGCCGCATGGAGGACATGTCGCAATTACTCGCGCGACACCGTCATTATCATTTCTGGTAAGCGATGGCCGGCTACCGTTAACGGCCTGCCAATCATGCGATTGCTGTGTTCAGGCGAGTCGGGAGCGGGCAAGACGGAGGCGAGCAAGATCATCATGCGTTACTTGGCGGCGATCACGAATGTTCAGCAGCAGCACGAGATCGAGAGGTCGGCGGGGTTTCCTGTTTGTGGGGGAGAAGAGAGGGGCGGGGGGATGGAAAGTGGGAGGAGGAAGGGTGGTTGACAGCGTCTGTCCGACCGATCAGAGCCGTCCTCGGTCGTCGGCCAACTGTGCCTTCTCGCCCCGGCGTGGCCGCTGATAATCTCGTTGTCGTCGCTGTTGCATCCGCCGTACGCCCAGCGCCCTTCGCCGAGCCTCACGCGACAAAGACGCGCCGCCGGGGGAGGGGCGGTGCAATCGATGAATGCACTGTTCGGCAACACCGATATCCGACCGTCGCCATTGTTCGCGGCGTCCATCGCGCGCGCCGCCCGCCACCCGCTGCCCGGCGCGGTCCCCCCCAGCTGACTCAGTCGTCTTTCCGCTTGTTCTTTACGCCGCTGACTCAGCTTCGCCGATTTCGCCGATTTCGCCGACCGTTAGTCAGTCGAGCTTAATTGGCCGCGCTCGCAGCTGCTATGCGTCTTCGATTTCGTAGCATGCGCCGCTGTATATGTGTGCAACGACGACGACTACTCATGTTATCTGCATTGGTGGGAGATGTTTGCTCATTGCAACAGGGAGGTGTGGCAGGCATGGGTAAGCCCGGGACGCGCTGAGAAAGCGTCCACTGCCGCCGCTAGTCCTTCATACGGCGACGATAAAGTACGGCAATGGGCGGGCGGAATGCGCGCTGATGGGGGAATTTGCGAGCTTCGTTTGCTTTGCCATCATGGGTCGATTGTGCTTTGCCCGTAACCGGCTGGCGAGACGCCGCCTGGGACACAAGACTGTCTTACTGACTCACTTTAAATCAACACACACATCCCTAAATAGCCGACGGGTGAGGGCGTAATGCGTGGTCGGCGATATTGTTCTCAGTGTGACGCAGGCGGTCCTGTTTTCCAGGGTCAAGAACATTTTGCTGCAATCCAATTGCATTCTCGAGGCATTCGGCAATGCAAAAACCACCCGCAATGACAACAGCAGTCGTTTCGGCAAGTATATGGACATTAATTTCAACTTCAAGGGCGACCCGGTGGGGGGGCACATCAGCAACTATCTGTTGGAAAAGGTACAGACACACGCCACATAATCGGTCATCGACTGCTCCTAAATTACGACGCTCTTGCAGTCGCGAGTTGTACGCCAACAGCAGGGCGAGCGCAACTTCCATTCGTTCTACCAACTGCTCGCCGGCTGCGACGACGGCCATCTGCGTCAGATGCACTTGAGTCGCGATCCGGCTCGCTACTTCTACCTCAATCAGGGCCAGTCTCATAAGGTTAGCGCGCCGCGAGGCGACCCTCTCTGCGACATCTGAGAGAAGTCGGTCCCTCTGCAGGTGGACAGCATCAACGACGCGCAGGACTTCAAAGCGGTGCAGAGCGCGCTGCGCTTCATTCAGACGTTCGACCAACAGGCGGTGGATGGGATCTGGCGCGTGGTGGCGGCGATCGTCCACCTCGGCAACCTCCAGTTCAACCCGATCAATCACAATGAGGAGAGCGAGGTGGCCGACAAGGAGGCGCTGAGAGCGGTCGCCGAACTGCTCGACGTGGACGCGGGCGCGCTGGCCGCCTCGCTCTGCTCGCGCGTCGTCGCCGCTCGCGGCGATGTCGTCAACAAACAGCACAATGTCAACGACGCGCTGTTCGGCCGCGATGCGCTCGCCAAGGTCTTTAAATCGTTCGCTATCTCTCTTTACATAAAACAACCACCCTACTACGAGGATATCACCTTTTTTTATGGCGCGTCTTACTTTTACGGCGGATTAGCGGGTGCACACAATTGTCCAAAGATGAATGTATTGGCTTAGAAATGGGGCCGCCCGGGGGCAATCATTGTGCGTATTTTTTTCGTATGGAAATTGCAAGTGCGAACCCGGCGGGTCGACCCATTCCGGTTTAAAAGGAAGCAAATTTGTGGTCGACCCCATTCATGTAGTATTTGCGAGTGTCGGACGAATTATCGTCTAAGCCGCTCAGCGTCGCTTCGGTTGTAGTCTGTGTACGAGCGGCTCTTCACGTGGATTGTACAACGAGTGAATGACGCTATTCGAGTGGAAAACAGCGCGCGACGCGGCAAGAACACGGTCATCGGGGTGCTCGACATTTACGGCTTTGAGATCTTCGGCACGAACAGGTTGCATCACATTAATTTACCCCCCCCCCCCCCCCCTCATCACAGTGTTTATTTAGTCTCGAGCAACTATGCATCAATTACTGCAACGAGAAGCTGCAGCAGCTTTTCATCGAATTGGTGCTAAAACAAGAGCAGGAAGAGTACAAACGCGAAGGCATTGTTTGGCAACAGGTCGATCCTCTTCCAATCGATCGTCGTCAGTCGGAGGGACCGTTTCACCGCTCGCTTTCAGATCGACTACTTCAACAATAAGATCATCTGCGACCTGATCGAAGAGCCGCGCAAGGGCATTATCGGCATACTCGACGAAGCGTGCAGCACTGTCGGCCCTATCACTGACGCGGTGCGTAGGGGAATCAATCGGCCCCTATCGACTCCATCCCGTTGCAGGTCTTCCTCGATGAGATGGATAAGAAGCTCTCTGGCCACAAGCACTATACCAGCAGAAAACTCGCCACCACCGACAAGTCGTTGAACTTTGGCGAAAATTTTCGAATCAGACACTACGCCGGCGAGGTTACCTACAGTGTCGCCGGCTTCCTCGACAAGAACACCGACACGCTCTTCCAGGACTTTAAGCGATTGCTCTACAACAGGTTTGGGTTTCTCATTGGAGAGTCATCGGCTGATTCAGTTATGGAACATTAGAGACGCTAGAAGCATTTTATTATGCGAACGAGAAACGATGCAATGTCGAATACGCATATATCTTAGTGTATACAACCGAATAACATTTCAGCAAGAATAAGCTGATTGCATCGCTGTTCCCCGATGGAGCAAAGTCGGTGACCGAAGTGAACAAGCGGCCGCTGACCGCTGGCACTCTTTTCAAGAACTCCATGTTGGCATTGGTGGAGAATCTGGCGTCGAAGGAGCCGTTCTACGTGCGCTGCATCAAGCCGAACGAGACAAAGTCGTCGTCTGGCTTCGACGTCGAGCGCGTAACGCATCAAGTATCCTACCTGGGTCTGTGCGAAAACGTTCGAGTACGTCGCGCCGGCTTCGCCTACCGTATGGCCTATCCTCGCTTCTTGCTACGGTAGTTATGCGACCTTTAATTATGTCTCTCTTATGCGGGGCGTTCATATCAGGTACAAACTGCTGTCCAAGAAGACCTGGCCCAATTATCGCCAAGGGTCGGAGAGGGATGGCTGCGAGGTCATCCTGAGAGAGTGCGGCCTGTTCGACGATTGCGTCTTCGGTCGCACCAAAGTGTTCATTCGCAGTCCGCAGACTGTCTTCCGCCTCGAAGAGTTGCGCACTGCGAAGATCCCTGATATCGTCATCTTCCTCCAAAAGGTACCCATTTGCAAAAGATATCCCGCGAGCGAGCGGCCACTGACCGAGCGCGTTTAGATGACTCGCGCCACATTGGCCCGTCGCCGCTACAAGCGCATGAAGGCCGTGTACACGATCATGAACCGCTACCGTCGCTACAAACTGCGCTCCTACATGATCAATCTGATCGATACATTCCGGTGGGTTACGAGTCGCTATGGGTCAATGGACGATTAATCCATTCCTTCCTGTATCCTTTCAGCGGTGTTCGCCAGGCGCGCGACCTCGGGAAGAGCAAGGTGTGGCCGGCGCCGCCCATCGTACTCAAGTCGTTCGTGGACAAACTAAAATGGATTCACGGTCGCTGGCGGGCGGGCATCATTCTGGCGCAGATGCCGGAGCACTTGCGCGAAGCGTTGCCGCAGAAGCTGGCCGCATTCGAGGCGTTCAAGGGGAAGCGCTCCGAGTGGGGCTACTCGCGTCGCTGGAAGGGCGACTATCTCGCGATTGTGCGTTTTTTCATTCGCCAACTTTCATTTGAGTTTTCATTATTTTCATTCGTTTTTTCTGTCATATTTAGACTGAAGAAAATCCCCCCGTCAACTTGACTCAATCGTACCGATCCGCTGTCGAGGCGCTGAAGCACCAGCATCCGTACAGCAAAGTCCTCTTTTCCAGTTTCATTCAGGTGCGCTACTACTAGTTAGGCGATTGTTAAGAAATTGCTTATTGTTTGATTGCAGAAATTTAATCGATTTAACAAATCGGAGACGCGCGTGATTGTCGTCACCGACAAGTTTGTAGTGAAGATGGATGCAAAGAAGTTCAAGGCGCTCAAGGAGCCGTACCCTCTGTCGCGGGTTGGTACATGTGTGTGTGTGTATGAGGGCGATTGATTCGACCAAGTTGCGCTTCAGATCTCGCGACTTAGCGTTTCGAGCGGCCTCGACTCGTTGATTGTGCTCCATTTCGGCGATAACGACCTCGTGTGCTTTTTGCGCAATCAAGCGGGCGAGGATCGAGTCGGCGAATTGGTTGGAGTCCTCGTCGCTCATTATGAAAAGTTGGCTTCAATTTAATTCCAATGAGATAATAATGGACGATTGAATTGCAGAGTGTTGAAACGACCATTGCCGGTGACTGTAGGCACGAGCCTGCAGTGCATGTTGGGATCCAAGTCGCGCACGCTGAGCGTCCAGCTCAGCCCGCAGACGCCCTCGCCACTCTTCAAGCGTTCCGGCCAAGAGATTCAGCTCGTCTGGCCCACCCAGGCGTAATCTATAGCTTCTTCCCACCAGAGTGCAGTATTTTGCAAGCGGATGTTATTTTTTTTCTTCCTTGCTATTAAGAGTACTGTATGTTGAACGTCGTTCCCGCTTCCCGATGCCGACCATTGTGACTGTTAGCTTTTCACTCGCCCCGTGCTAGTCGTTGACGCAGTGTTCTCCTCGCCTTAGGTCATACATAGCAGTCGATTATTCGTTATATTCAATGCAAGTAAAAGTCTTCTGCTTCGAGTTTGCCGTCGAGTTCGCGCCCGGGGCAATAATTGCGGCATTGCGGCGACACGACCGACGTTGTCAGGGCGAATGGACAATGCGTCCGTGTGATTCACTATTGTCCACAGCGGCTGAGCGCTGATTAAAAGGATGGCGCGTGATGGCGCCGAACAGGATGTCTTCGTGTGTGGCCGTGAGCGGCAGGGAACTGGTGTTGTTGCGGTTGCATCTCTTAGCGCTATCATCATCAAAGGGCGCTAGCGAGCGTTGACATAGACGAAGTATCCCGTTTCTTCGTCTCTATCGCCATCGACACGCGCAATTATTGTCGTCGTCCCAGACGAGCGCATTGGCGAGCAAACGCCGTCCCTTCCTGTCGCTAATTGGTTGGATGAGCTCCGCTTCGCCGCCCGTTGTCCCTAACTGCACGTCGCCATGAACTACTCAAATCTGACCTATCCCTTCGCCCCCGTCGACCAATACTTTGACCTCCACGTCCAGCACTACTATACACTCATCAATATCTACTGCTACTACCTGCCGCCCGTCTGCATCGCTGGTATTGCGCTCAACTTGATTGCGGCGTACCATTTGCAAGGGTACGTTTGTCGCGTCGATAGCTCTCTTCCGCAAATACTTCTTCTTTGGTGCAGGCGTTCGTGGCGCAACTCGGCGATCCGCGTGTATCTGCTGTCGCTGACGGTACTCGACTCGCTGCAGCTGCTGTTCACTCTTCACGTCTCGGTGCCCCATATGTGCATGTTGCAAGAGCAATCTTCGTCATCGCCGTTTGTCACTGGTCTGTGCGACACCTACCGGGACTATGTGTTCCGCGTGTTCGAGTGCGCATCGGCCACCGTTGACACGGCGCATATGTGGAGTATGGTTGTTCTGACGGCGCACCGGTAAGTTCGCTGCTCGCATCGACGTTCTGTATTGAGAAATACTGCCAACGGTCGACGCTGATTAATGCCTCTCCCAATCGTTTGAAATAGTATCCTTGGGGCAAAAAGGCTACGATCCACCAATACGACTCCCATTTGCACTGAATTTCGACGACTAATGAGCAATGCGATTCCTCTTGCCTTCATTCAGATATTGGAAGATTTCCAAACCGCTGCACGCGCACATTCACGACCGACCGCAGTTCGCCAAGACCGTATTGATTACGGTGAATGTGTTGGCGCTCGTTTTCCGAGCGCCAATGTTCTTCGAGTACGAGCTTACGATGACGAACGGCACGGACGCTCGCGTTGTGCTCACTCCGACGATTCTGCGACGTGTCTCAAGCTACAATATGTGGTATTGGCTGATAGCCAATACGGTGCTCTACAATATCGCTCCGTTCCTCACGCTGACCACGCTAAACGCCCTCATATTGGCCACTTTGCACAAGGCCAGGTTTGCAGTTCGCAAGGATTACGCTTACCGCAATCGAGAGGTGCGCGCCGCCATCGCCATCTGCTTAGTTGTCTCGCTCTTTCTTGCCTTTCATTCGCTCTCCATCTACGACGTCATTCAGGTATACTGTATCGTCGAATATCCAGTCGCCTATTCGCCTGATATATTTGCAGCAGTGGAGAGTGTGGATGCTGCACGGCGAACTCTCGACCAACCATCCAATCGTGTCCGCTGTCAGCGTGCTGCTGGCGGCCATTTCATCGGCGCTCAATCCGGTCATTTACGTCGCGTTGGGCAGCGGATTCCGTCTTTGTCATCGAACGATTGCACACTGGCACATAGCCAAAGGCGGCTCGGATCAAAGTCGTAATTTGGCGATGAAGGCAATATCAAACAGCAGTAGACGGCGGGCGATGACCGCCGGGGCGCTGTCGTTATGTGAGCTGGTCGCCGGCGAGACGGAGACGCTCGTACCCCATGTCCGATCGGTGCGCCACGTGAATAGCCTCGCCGTCGTGACCGAAGCGAGCGCACTGCTCGTCGCCAACGACGATCACCTTCCAAGTTCTTCTCCTCATTGTCCTCAAACAAGTATATTCAAAGTCGGACAAGCTGATTGACCGACCATGTATGCCTTCATTTAATTTTCTTTTTCGCTTGTTTATTTACTTTGTTCGTTTGCTTTGTTGATATGCGTCCAACGCAGGCGTTTCTGGGTCGCGTATTTGTCGACAACGAACCAATTCCGTGTACATAGCAACGTTTTGCCGATACCAGCAACACACGGGTGGAAGATAAATAAAGCAACTTGGTCGATTTCAAATAATGACCGTTGATTTTTTATGCGGAATGGCGAGCACAACAACTATTAGTGATTAGCATAGTGACGAACGCAAAGCACCTGTAGTGGGACAGTAGTGCCCAATCGGGCATTGAGGACCGTGGCCAGGACGTAAATTGATTTGGGCGCCGGTTTCGGCTGGACGCGCGGACAGCGCCGCCAGTCTTCGACCGGAAATTGAATCAAATTTCGGCCTAACGAAGTCGCTGCTCGTCGGGGACGCGGCGTGCTTCTTCTGCCCAGTCGACCACTCTAGCCAGCCACTTGCCGGTGTGTCGGCGCTGCGGGCGCAGTTGATGAGCCGGCACTCCTCCCGAAAGCAGACCGCGAAGCTGCTGCGGCTATCGCAGCCGACAGGGTGATGTTGCTGCTCGTAGCAAACGTCGCGCTGCTCGTCATAGCCGTCCCCACTGTCGCCTATCCGACGAAGATCCCGATTCGTACGCTGACAGTCGTTTATTGGTCGGTCATCGATGAGCGAGTGTTGCAGGCGCTTTTGTGCTACCAGAAGAAGTGGATGGAGGGACGCTGAATGCGCTGGTCTTCAGCGAACACCGCCACAACAAAGACCAACGCAACCCGTTCAAGCTTGCTCTGCGAGACAGAAAGCTGAAAATCGACCCGAGCAATACATGGGGATTGCTATCCACAAGTGCGCGATTTTCCGTGCGCCGCTCGCTATGACCGGCTGTACTGAGTTGCGTTCCAGTCTGCGACGAGCTGAAAACGGGCTTTATGGTGATGCTTAGTGGCGGAGACGCGCGTTCCCACGACGCTTACATCAGCGTAGCAGAGACGCTAGAGATACCCTACGTCAACTGGCAGATGCCCCCCATACTGCCCGTGGACGGCGCCACGAACGACTTCGAGGTCACCATTCGACCGCCCACTGCGGAAATCCTCGCCGATCTCATTGTTCACAAAGGATGGATCGACATTGTCTATATGCACGACGGACGCAGCGGTAGATTACGATGCTAACCATCTTGAACCTACGCTCATTCCCCCTTTCCTTCTTCTCCCTCCCCCTGGAGCATTGGACAGGGGCCAATTTAATAAACGAATGTAAATGTGAAAATGTAATTGCACTTCTCCATTTTTATCACACATTCTGTAAAGTCATCGTGCAGTTTGCTAACAAATGCATGATGTCAATGTACATTTCACATTTACATAAATTTATGAAAATTGGCCCCAGAACGTTATTCGAGTCAGCTAAGAAGTATAGTAGTCATGTGCGCGTACCAAGTATGGCTACTTTCCAGCTGCCCAAAATGTGCAGTGGATGTACCATCATATTCACAAGCAAACAAATAGATCCATATATACCGAAATGGTTCGACTGCCGCGAGATGCCAAAGACTTTCCTGAATTTCTCAAAAAATTTCACGTCACACGCTATTACAACGAAACAATCAGGTGCGCTGGTTACGGTGTACTCGAACTTTTTTGCTCTCTTAATATAGACCAACAAGAGTCATCCTGGATACGTCGTCTCAATATCGCCAAGAGAAAATACTGGCGGCGTTGCGAACGGCGCCGATCAATCAAAGGCATTATCACTATGTCGTCGCTAATTACGTACGCTTTTGAACTTATTACGGCTGTAAGGGCGAATATTGATTTTTAAGGATTTTTCGCCGTTCGATATTGACGAGTTCCAAAACGGTCTAATCAACATCACCGGTTTTCAAATTCTCAACCGACAAGAGCGCCACTTTTGGTCCTTCAAGAAGCAATACGACAACTTCACCAAGCCTCAAGAGCAGAAGGGACTCACCGAGCTTGACGTGAGTGCTTTCCTCGCTGTTGTGCGTCCAATTGATACGGTGGCGTGTTCAGATTAGCGTGGCGTTCGTGCACGATGCCGTCTTAGTCGCCACCAAGGCTTTGGAGGTGGCGCTGGCGACGAACGATTCCCTTTTCCATCAAAACTTTCGCCACGGACAGCTGTACAATCGCGGCTTTCGAGGTATCTACTGTCATCCGAGCGAAGACATGGAAAGCCCCGAAAGACCTTTCACCACGTTCGAGCATGGCAAAAGAATAGCCAAGGCGCTCAGAAATGTATGATGCATTGCATTTATTCTATCCTCAACCATGCGCCTTCAGACTCGCTTGACTACTGAAGACGGAACACTAACTGGCACAATTCAGTTCGACAAATTTGGATTTCGCAAAAACTTTGAAGTGACCGTGATCGACCTAGTGTCCAGCGAGAAATCTGCATTCAACCAAAAAGAGGTTCGTTGCAACAATGTCAGCGAGCAATAACTTTTCTCCAACAAACACTCAGGTGCTGTCGTGGAAGCAAGGGCACGGACTGTCACAAAATGCAACCCAAGCGCAGCACACAAGAAAGGAGCTGGACAAAAACATTCGAAAGAAAGTGCGCGTCGTCACAGTTACGGTAAGGAATAATAAATTGTCGCCGTCGATTATTCATTGTCCGGCGTAGGTGGAACCATTCGTAATGGTGAAGCGCGTGTGCGAGCAGAAGCCGGAAAGCGATCCGAACACACCGATCGAGTGTCGAGGCAACAATCGCTTCGAGGGCTACTGCATCGACCTGCTCAAACTGCTGCAAGAGCGCATCGCCGACTTTGAGCACGAAATCTTCCTGTCAGCGGGCAACAAGTACGGCGCGAAGAAGTCCGACGGATCGTGGGACGGCATGATCGGCTACCTCCTGAACGGAGGGGCCGACGTGGCCGTCGCCCCGCTGACCATCAATCAAGATCGCGAGCGCGTCGTCGACTTTAGCAAACCGTTCATGACCACAGGCATCAGCATCATGATCAAGAAGCCCGACAAGCAAGAGTTCTCCGTCTTTTCGTTCATGCAACCGCTCAGCACTGAAATCTGGATGTACATCATCTTCGCCTATGTCGGCGTGTCGGTGGTCATTTTTCTAGGTAATTGATTTTGATTCTGCATTTCGCGGAAATGAACACAATATCGCCTATTTCAGTGTCGCGCTTTAGCCCGTACGGTAAGTTCGAGGGGAACTGCGAAAGTGTTATTGTAGAAGTGGTATCGGGTGGTTGCAGAATGGCGCGTAGAAGAAATGGCCAACGGCGGCTTCACCATTTCCAACGACTTTTCCGTATACAACTGCCTGTGGTTTACATTGGCGGCGTTCATGCAGCAAGGAACAGACATCTTGCCGAGGTGTGTGACGTGGACGAAAATAGACCGACCGGGGCCAATACCATAAAAATATTGCAAATGACAACTCTTGCGATTGCAATCGCTTAAGGTAAATACCCTGAGCGATTGCCGTATTGACGCGCGCCGAAAAGCTGATCAGTCACTGTACGTACCGAAATAGCAAGAGCAAGAGTAGGGCGATTGCAGTATTTTAATGAAATCGTCCATTAAAAGAGAAAGAATAGCGCCAGGGACGATTTGCAGGTCGATCAGTGGCCGAATCGCCAGCTCCGCTTGGTGGTTCTTTACCATGATCATCGTGTCTTCATACACCGCCAATCTTGCCGCATTTCTCACGCTCGAAAAGATGCAGGCCCCCATCGAATCGGTCGAAGATCTCGCCAAACAGACGAAAATCAAATACGGCATCCAACAGGGAGGATCGACTGCCGAATTCTTCAAAGTACTCGAGTAGAGGACGATGAGTTGAGAAATTCAAATTGATTGCAGCATTCTTCGGTTCAAATTTACCAGCGAATGTGGCGCTATATGGAATCCCAAGTACCCTCCGTGTTCACATCGACCTACGCCGAAGGAATCGAACGAGTTCGCACGCACAAAGGACGATACGCATTTCTGCTCGAAGCGACCGCCAACGACTACGCCAATACGCGCAAACCGTGCGATACAATGAGAGTGGGCAGCAACTTGAATTCGGTTGGATACGGCGTGGCGACGGCTTTCGGATCGCCTTACAAGTGAGTCGGACGGAACTTGGCGTATACGGTATTCTCTGTGTAGGAATTTCATCAATCTGGCCATTCTCGCGCTGCAAGAAACAGGTGAGTTAAAGAAACTGGAGAATAAATGGTGGTACGATCGGGGTCAATGCGAACAAGGCATATCGGTAAGTTGACGAGAGGAAATATGGCGGGCTTCACAGGATTTGACCGCCTCAGGACGGACAAAGCGCAAGTTTGAATCTGAGCAAAGTCGCCGGCATATTCTACATTCTGATGGGAGGAATGATCGCGTCGATGGTGGCCGCCCTCGGCGAGTTTCTCTACCGCTCGCGAATCGAAGCGCGCAAAGGAAAAGTCACATCGCTTGTCGGCAATTTCGCAGTATGCCAACTTGTCATCAAACTTTCCTACCTACCCATCTCACTGCCTTGAATAGAAGCAGTACGCGTATCAAACATTTGACTCTTTAGGGAGAGCAGAAGTATGTATATGAATGACATTGTCATACTATTGATCAGGAAAACTTTTATTGAAGGCAGTACAACTTGCATGCACTTTCACGCCTTTCACCTTTCACGCTATCGCACACGTCTAACGCTACTGTAGCAGTACAATGTAGCATGCATGCGAGCTGCTTGTCATTGGTGATGTCTATTTTGTGGAGTGGCTTCTTCAGAAAACGCTGCGATCGGCTCTGTATGCTCAGCTGCGACTGTCGATGCAAGGAGGAGCGGTGGCGAATGAGGGTACCGAAGCGTACGAGATCATCAAAGAGCACAAGGTTGGCCATTACAGTATCAGCTGGACACAATTGCAGCCGGTCGTTTGTAGCGTGCCGCTGGAGAAACTTGTCGCTAGTCGGTGTGTCGCTTCTGTCGTGCTGAAAGTCGCGCTCTAATACGCTCGTTATTCTGCTCTTTCGCTCACTGTCGGCGCACGAATGCTTTCCACATCTGATCCAGTATGCTCTACAATCACCGATGTCCACTTTCAGAATATGACAGGAACTTCAAGCGGCAAGATTCCTAAGATTTCCATCTCCGATCCGTCGTCCGAACCACTCAATAGACCGCAAACGTATAACACAGCGGTTTAGACACCATCCGCGCTTCTCATCATGTTTTAATACTTTGTTTCTGTCGTAATTGGCGGCAACAATTGTCTCGCGTCCGATCTCACTCTGTGTGCATTGCTTATTTTTAAACGGCATCTAACCTCTCATAGTGTAATAAACTTTTTAAAGGCGACAACCACCAACGTTCGTTCTCGTGTACTGATTGATCGTTTTGAGAAGTAGCATGACGGACGTGTCGAACGACACCAAACGAATGCACAAATATAATCAGCATCCTCCTGGCTCTGATATGTCACAACATATTTCCGATACTGTACTAGAGTAACAGCGATGCACAATAAATACAAGCACGTCTGCAGACAGAACGAACAAAGTAAATGCCTAGCTTTATTTCTACGCAAGTTCATTGAGAGGAAGAGAATATTACAGTCGAACCCGCAAGAGGTGCACCGATTACACGCCACACCGGGAAACCGTCAGGATTTCTTTCACCGTGCCGCTTTATGTTTGTTAATCGTGTACAATTTCTTGTCTAAACGCCATTTTATTCTTAAACGCTCAATTGAACTTCGATAACATCAATTTACGTCGTCGTGCTAGCCTTTCATTAATTTGACTCTTACACCCTCGCCTTTCAGTTCCACGAAGGGGAGATAGTTCGCAATTAGACAAAATCGTAACCAGTCAAGAAAGTCGTCATAAGTGACTAGTTTGCACGTTTCTAGACGAGAAGTATAGGTAAATAGGGTCTAAATGAAAATCTTAACCGGGCAATGGGGCCATAGGACGCAGACAGTGACGGTCGAAAGGCGAAACGAAGTGGATTCGACTGCAATGATGTCGAGCATAAGTTAGCAGGCACATGTTCTAACAACAGCAATAAAGATAACCGGACAGAACGATGCAAAGACCCATATACCTCGTGCGACAGATGCGAATGCGACCAAGTGATACAGTCAATCAGTCAGTCAGTACAAGCACTAATCACATATTATCATCGCACATTCACTCTTAGCGCGCCATTCACCGTCTCATCTATGTTCTCGAAAGAAACAAAAGTAAATGCTCAAGTAAAGTTCAACCTCAGCACAGAAATAATAATAATAACACGGATGTAAGGTTGCTAGTGATAGGCAATTTTATTCAACTAATGCAGGGCGACAGGACGGAGTGGGCGCGTCCATTTGCCTCTGATTGCGCCGCGCATTGTTTCGGATAGAAAAAGCACTGTTAGAACTATTTTTAATACATGACAATAGAGGTCTTCTTTCACGCTAATAAATCAGTTATCTCAACGTGACGAGTGCAATCGACGTTCAGCGCAACACTGACCGCACAGACGCGGCTAGAGAAGATATACTTGTGATTATTCAAACAAATAGAAATGATATAACATGTGAAATCGCTTGAGAGAAAATATTCACAAACTAATAATCGACATTTGACAAGATCAACAATAATTTAAGGAGGAACTCCGGCCGAAAAATATAATCTTTGATATGATGTCGTCAAGGATGCTGATCATTAGTGTGCCTATGCTCTTTTTGCGAGTTTCAATTCGTTCATTTCACTTCTAATTCCTCCTCAAAAGTCACCGCAATGCACGAAATATCGATAAAAAATCACAAGACTTGAGAATAGAGAGGATTGAAAAGATTACTGGCGGAATGTATTTTAGACCTTCAAACGTGGAATTTGTTCAAAAAACTGTTTCAAAAGAATTCCAATTTTAGCTTAAAATTACTCTAAACCGAAAACACTCGCAAAATACGTCATTTCCCTCCAACAAGTATTGCATCGCGGCGATTTTCGGAGGAATTGAAAGTGATAGAGGAAAATGGAAACTTGAAAATAAAAGCGCAACGATGATCTGCATGCAACGTTTGATCGTATCAAAAATTACAGCTCGACCGAAGCGTCCGTCTACTGGGCAATCGTGACACGGTAATATACCGCTGATACGGAAACCACCGAGGTGAAGGGAGGAACAATAAATGAACAAAGAAAATAATGCAGCAGACGAGAAAGCAGACGCGACGGGCTTTGCGAATCGACAGCGACGGACTAGGTGGTGTGCATCTGTTGCGCTTGCTGCTTCATAGCATTCAAGCGCGCGTGGAACTGTTCCGTCTCCTGGTAGATCAGCTCCTTCAGTCGTTCCTTCGGCAAGTCGTCAAATTCCATCTCGAGCGTGAACGGCTCTTCGCAAACCGGCTGCAAATGTCAGTCGTGCTCGAGGACAAAATATTTTCTTATTCGAACAGCCCACTCATTACGTGCGAAACCTCTAGTGTCGCAGACTCGTAAACTTTCTCACGCTTAGGCTTAACAAAAGTCCTTAATCCCGATGCTAAATTCGAGCATAAGCCATATTTAGACTATAACACCCTCGCACTGCAACTGTCACACACCTCGTCGTTCGGATCGTAGTACTGCTCGAGATAAGGATGGGCCAGGGCGTCCTCAATAGTGATGCGCTTATTCGGATTGAAGGTGAGCATCTTTTCGAGCAAGTCGAGGGCGCGGGGGTCGGCGTTCGGGTAGAGGCGCTGCCAGGGCTGCTTGGGCTTGTGCGGCAACGACAACAGATACGAGCGGGCCTAAAAAGTGATCAAAAATAAGCAATCAAGTCAGGCGGAAGTGAGACGGGACCTTCTCGTTGATGATACACTGCAAATCTTCCTGGGAGGGAGAGCCGACGACCGCCAAAATCAGGTTCAGCTGATCCAAGTAGTGCTTGCCGGGGAACAGCGGCCGATTGTTGAGCATCTCGCCAAGGATGCAGCCGACGGACCAAACATCAATAGACTTGGTGTAGCCCTTGGAGTTTAGCATGATCTCGGGCGCTCGGTACCACCTGCAAATCGACCGAGTTCAGAAGGGGCTGGGATGAACGTGTCTGCGATGCCGGACGAACCTCGTAGCAACGTATTCGGTCAAGAAACCAGTGTGATCGTGTCCTGGATCTGTTACTCGCGCAAGACCAAAGTCGCAAATCTGAATGCATGTTTTCAATTAAAAACACCTTAAAAATATGTCGACGAATAGCCGACCTTCAGGTCGCAAGTGGTGTTCAGCAGCAAATTGCTCGGCTTCAAGTCTCGATGGAGTACGTTCGCGGAATGAATGTACTTGAGTCCGCGCAAAATCTGATAGAGAAAGTAGCAGATGTGGTCGTTCGACAGCTTCTGCGTCTTCAGCAGTTTGTACAAGTCTGTCTCCATCAGGCACTGCACGATGTAACTGAAAGCCGGCTGCTTCAGCGAAAAGAAGACGACAGAAGCACACGATAGTGTCGTTAGATAGTAATGAGCAATCAGTCCATTTTAGCTCCGACCGCCAGTCCTCGCCCCAATGCCCTCCGAAGCATGCCAATCGCTCATTTGTCGCTGCTATACTCAACATTTTCAGCAAAGATAATCTAACAATCAATACTATAATTGCAGGGTTCGTTGCTATGGTCATCAAGAGGTTGCGTGATGAGAAGAGAGCGAGAGCACGAAACGCGTACAAATTAATTTTGCACCTATTCGTGGCGAGACCAAAATTAGACTTTAGTAGTCTCTTTCAAAGAATTTGAGCATATTTTGCATGGACCGGTTGTGTTTCTATCAACGATGAATGAGGAAGCGGGCCGGCGAAAGTTGGACTCGCGCTCTTCGCGATGATGCGCATAAAAGCCGAGTGGATGGCGACGGCGACGCTACCATCACGACGGGGAGGAAGGGGGGGTTGGTGCGGGCGCTGGCGGACGGCGCTGAACGAGCCGTTCGACCGGAACGACTCGCGCAAAAGTCATCTCTCATAGCACACACTCACATGTCCTTCATCTCGTCGACGCTGTTCGAGCGAATGATCTCCTGGATGTTGATTATCTGCAAGAGTAAACGTGTGATAATATGTCTGTGTTGTCGGGCGGGGCGAATCGTTTGGCGCATGATCGAGAGGAGGGGGGGGGGAGATACCGGTGGTCGGCAAGGGTGCGAGTGCTTATTTCTCTCGGCGGCCGTATTCGGCGCGGTGAACGTCACATCTGGCAACGGCGGCGCCCTCGTCTGAGCGGTGCGACGCCACTACCCTTTGCGTAACGCAAGAAGGAATGCCGCTCGCCCCGGCACGGTGCTAATGAATCAAAATCGATAGGCGAATGTCTATGTCGGGAGGCAATACGTTCGGTCGCTTCGCCCCTGGTGTCGGGAGCAGCTCCGTTCGCATTGCGCTTCAAAAAATCACGCCTACGATCGTCGGCATTTGTTGATTACTGTTTGATGACCGATCCGCCAATCGCCATCGCCGTTCCCGCATTTTACGAATAGCATTCTTTGCTCCTCGCCGGCCTTCTACATGCCTCGCGTTCACTGATAAGCGCACAAGCATCTACGGTCTGATAAGAGCATTATCGTCACCTGGTACAGTGATGATTCCATGCGCAGAAAGCGAGCCGCAACTGGCGGGGCCCCTCCGTGCACAGTCCCCCCTCCCCTCAGTTGCCGGCCGAGGATGGCGAACGTTGGCATAATGCGCAACTAGATCGATATAGGCAGTAAACGGTGCTCTAGCGTCACCGCGCGCAAGCAAGCCAAACTAATGCATTTAGCCTATATTGCTGCTCCCTGCAACGTCTACGGCAACCCTTTCTTCACAGCCTTCAACCGCACATTTCAAAAGAGACTCGCGACGCGATCCCCCAGCGTCTCCTCTCACCCTTGCGCAACGCAAAAAAAGCTTACATTTTCATGCTTGAAACGGGTGAGAATTTTGATCTCTCGTAGAGTGCGCTGACAGAAGGTTTGATGCTCGAAGGGCGAAATCTTTTTGATGGCCATGCGTTCTCTGCTTTCGGTGTCGAGTGCGGAACTGCAAGGAAAAGCAAAATGAGTCCATCGAATTGTTTAGGGGAGAGAGAAGCGAATAATGACGTACACAACCATGCCATAGGCGCCCTCGCCGATGTAGGACAAATTGACGTATCGCGGGGCGACTTCGAAGATCTGGCCGCGCACCTCTTCAGCGGCGGGTCGAGTGGCGCTTTCCGCCGTCGCCGCCATGTTCTTGAAGGACGACTAAAACGGAAACACCTTGACGACCGAACGACCATAGTGACGTCACTACGTCTTCGTCGGGTATCGAGATGGATAGCGACTTCGGGTTGCGCATCAGCTGGCGCCGTGGAACGCTTACGAAGACGGCCATGGCGACGATAAGGCGCGCGCAAACATGGGAAAGGGCGGCGGGGCGGGGGACCCGCCGTCATATGCGGTTCGTCTCGGTCTGTTTCCACGATGCCATCACCAACTAATTTAATCGGATTAATCAATCATGCGACACGTCTCGACGCCGTTGCCTTCTCGACGCCGACAAATCAAGTGATGAATAAGTATAAATAGCTGTGTCGCAGCCAGCCGAGAGCCCCTTCTCATCCCTCTCGCGACAACTAGGGGCGCTCGCTAATCTGCGGTACCACACCGACCTATCGCCGCCGCCGCCTCCTTCGTGTCTCCATTTCCCTGTTGCACACTATAGGCTTCGGCGCCATGCGTGCGTCGTCATCATGATTCATTACTTTTCCCGCCAAATACCGAGAATCACTAAGAAATATTTAATGCACTCTTTGTGGTTGAGTGCAAAAAAATCGCGAATCATCATCACGATTCGCGATAACTCAGCTCGACCCTATACAGACACTCGATCAAAAGCAATAGTGAACACAAACCGGTTTCAGTTAGCGGATCGCGACGCAGACTTGATGGAAGCGCACACGTCCACTCGTTGAAACACTGTCTGTACCTTCGAGCGGGACTCGGCGAGATCTGACTGCAAAAAAGCAATTGCACGCGGTTCATTTGCATAACGGATTTGCTCGGGGGAGAGCCAACTGTCACGCCTGCCTCGCGCAACAAAGTCACAAGTTAAAAACGACGCAGTATATTTATAGTGGCACGAAAAAATCATTATGCAACAATGTAGCAGTGAAGGAATGAAACCGCGTATCTGAGCTGAAAAAAGCCTGGCCCTAGTAGGGATAAGAGAAGCCCGAAGGCGGAGAGTGAAATTTCTTCCTTCCAACGTTGCTACTTGTTTCATATTGCGCCCGTCAGGGCACATAGCTGAACCTTCAAAAATTGTTCAATTAGCTCTCGCAATTTCTGGCCTAAACTTTAGCATACTCTCTGCTCACTCATTTTCGCTATTGTTTTACTTTTTTTAATAAAGGCCGCGCCCTTACAACAAACAACTATTTGTATCGTAGCGCATGATAAATTGTGTTGCGGTAAGTCATTGCATACGGTGCTCTGTCTTGACCATCTTTACTATGTTTTGAACTTTACGCTGTAACGCAATACAGTTTATCTGCAAGGAATTTCGCTGCACATGCAGCACAACCATCTCTCCATGTTGCTGCAGCGACGCAGCAGCCTTGATACGAGGTCCTTGAACTTGTTTTTCCCCGGTGTCTCGACAGAACTGCATCGGTGAAGTGTATATGTACGCATTGGTTTCAAAAAGAATTAGATTTACTCAAGAACGTCGTGTGTACATGCAAAATGAATCGTTTGTACCAAGAAATCTGACGCTCATATCTACTTGACAGACTATGCGTAATCATTCGTTCACTCATGCCACCTGCTGCACTTAGAAATCTATCAACGAGCTCAAGTAAGTATATTTGTTTTTTATCATTTACAAGAATGCGAGGAAAGTGTATGAGCAAGTTTCTAGTTTCCATGCACGGCGCCCGTATTCAATCATGCCCACCTGAGTTCATTTCAACTCTTGTACGAGCATTGATAAACTGAGAATTTATTAAATTATCACATCTGTGAAACATCAACGATCAGCGCTTAGTCGATTTTTTTGTGACGTATTTCGCGAGAATCGGTCATCGTCGCCAGAGCTACCAGACAGCATACGACGCCCAAGTAGCCAAAGGAGGCGAATCCAATTTTCTCCAGCATAAGCCTAGATAAGAAGATTATTATAGTTTTGAACTAGTTAAGTGATATTCAGTTTTAAAAAATATGAAATGAATGAGTACCCGGCAATGGCTGGCGCTATCGTTCTTGTTAGCGCGTTGGTAGCGTGACTGAAGCCCAAAACAGTGCCTTGCTCCTCCGCCGGCACGATCGCAGTCAACTGACTATCCGTCACTGTTCCCAATAGACTCATTCCGAGCGCCAGCGCCGGAAAGATGAAGAAGAGGTGCCAGAGACGATAGAACAGCGCCAGCGCCAAATACGTTCCCACCAGATCAATCGCACCCAGTCGAAGTAGCGCTTGCTCGGAGAGTCGCGCGCGCAACCACACCACGCCGAACCCGTTCATGAACATGATGCTCGCCCCGATGAGGGCGGACACTAGCGAGTTCTGGCCGGGCGATACACCGTAGGCGTTGATTAAGTGCACTTGGAAGACTGATGTCGATAGAAATAGCGGCGTCACGCCGAGGTTCTTGCGCACGAGCAGCAGTATCACGCCCGGATACTGAAGCACGCGCTTGTACGCCTTCATATCGAATGACGACGTCTTGTTCTTCTTTTCGTCGGCGTCTTTTGCCGTTCGCGAGTACTCGATGTCGCTCGGAATGTACACCAAGACGAGGAACATGCACAGGACGCAGATGAGGGAAGCGACGACGAGCGGCGCGTGCGTTCCTCCTAGTCTACTGACCGCGGCGGAGACGAGCGGCCCGAGCATGAATCCCGCGCCAAACGTCAGCCCCATGCGTCCAAACGCATTGGTGCGTTCCTGGCCGGGCTCGGTGATCACCGAGAGCAACGTCTGGTGCGCCTGCTGACCGTGCATGAACATGCACGCTACGCGCGAAGCTGCCAGCATAGTAAAGTTGCTGGCCGCGAAAGTCATCATGCAGCAAATTATTGTGGAAACGTGCACAACGAGTAAGCCGTTGCGCGTTCCCCAAGAATCGCACAGCTGGCCGAAAAGTGGGCCGCCAATGAGTTGAAAGACGCCGAATAGCGTCTGTAGGTAGCCGAAGTCGGCGTCGTGAATGGACAACTCCTTGACGATGTAAGGCAGAAGCATCATCTGCATACAGAAGCTAATGTTGTACAAAATGGACAACACAAAGGTCATTGCGACCTCCCTTCGAATGGGTCCATAGCGAGGCAGTGTCCAGTAGGCGTCGCTCTTCATTGTGGCAGCCTCAATTGATGTGAAAAGTATGTAGAAGGAGCGAACAACTGCGCAAAGGTGCGCACTAGCCGCACTGCGATGCGACTTAGGTCGCTCTATGCTCAATGTACACACGCGCGCGCCGTCGATTCAGATACGAGACCGCGCGCGCTGGTCGGCGATTGGCGCCATCGATCGAACACTAAACATCGCGCTGCTGCGCTCATTGTTGATGCTAGTGCGACGAACAGAGGTGAAGAGGTGCTGTTCTTTCTCGTACTGTGCTCTCCGTTGCCCGTTGATTCATTCGCGTTCGCACAGGTTTGCGATCGCGTTGCTTTGATTTCGTCATCCACAGGCTGTTTATTATCTGTCCCATTACAGCGCTGTTTCAGGCGCGCTAGTGCTGTAATCGTTTTACTATTTTTGTCCCGCACGCGACTCGCGGCTATCTTACATATTGTAACAAGTGACAGTATCACTCTCGACCGCTCGGAGATTTCGAAAGATTGTTATTGAAGATAAGCGTAGACGCGTCCAATTAGACTATTCCCATGGTAATGACGTTATCCAGGTATTATTTGACTACCGTTGCGTGTTGATAATCAGGTAAAGAGCGCGTCAACGATTATTGTGGGAGCGACAACGACGTCATGTGATTGCAGGAAGCGAGTGAGTCAGTGCTCATCCCGTCGAGTGGCGCAGTCGGTTGCGATGGCAGCCGCTGCTTCTCCTCGTTTTCAACCGTCGGCCAATGACACCGATCGGCCAGCAGCAAACGATCCCGACGCTCTCGACTTCAATCGGGTCAGTCATTTTTATTCGCATAAAAATTCTCTCTACCGGGATATTCTTGCCTTTGGTTGAAACCGGAATGCACGCGCTGTTTTCGAATCCTTTTGTTGACTCTGAAGAAGTTGCATTCACCTCGACGCCGTTTGCAGGCCATGCAAGACTTCCAGCGCATGTTTCCAACCATCGACAGCGCCGTGATCGAGGATGTACTGCGCAGCAATAGCGGAGGCGTCGACGACACAATTGATCAATTGCTGCTGTTGGCGATGGACGACGGCGGCGGCGAGGATGTCCATCACGAGACGGCTCCGAAGCGATACGACGCTCTGGTAGGGCTTGTGCAAGTTCTCGTGTAGGCGATGATTGAATATGGCGTTGCAGCCGGCGACGATGGCGGTGGGTCAGTTGCGAGCGGCGAGTCGAAGTCCGTCTGTATCGCCGCGGCCAGATCCGTTCGACCACCGTTCGATGCGAACGCCGGAACGGCCAATTCAGCACATTCCGGCCCCGAACGGCGTGAGTCGCGATCTGCTGGATCAGCGGGAGCGCAGCGTTGTCCTGGAGCCGCCCGATCATCCGTCAGCGCACCACGAGCTCGATCAAGCGGTATTATATTTCTTGTCCTTTTTGTAAAGCAACCCCCCTGATGCCTTTAGCAGAGTCGTTCTTACCATCCGCCATTGATCGGTCGGCTTCCGGTTGACTTCTTGCGCGTCGGCTCGCCTCGTCGACAATCGGTCGACGTCGCCGACGCACTCGACGATATCTACGCGGAGATTGATCGCAAAAATCGAAGGAAGCGCGAACGGCAGCGCAGTCACACGTTAGCCGACGACGGACACAAGGCGTACTTGGGAGTATTCAGGTTCGTAGCGTTCTGCTCTGTTCCATTTATATGAACCAGTGATAACAGGGCGTTAAAGTGGTCAATTTTGTTAAATTTTAGTTCATTCTAGTCCTGCGGCTTCAGTTTGAGTCATACTTGAGCAAAGGCGGATGGGCGTAGCTCGGCTCCCTCTCCCACCACGTCTCTCCGCGCCAGATTCAAATTATGGCCTTCTTACATTACGTTCTAGCCTCTTACCAATAATATTCCTCAAGGTTGGATCTTTCAACATCTCCATATGCGCTGATTATTCAAATAACGTCATTATTAACTAATGTCGAAACCTTTTAGAGTAGCATTTAGCTCTTTGATCGTATTCATGAAAAGCGTGTATATGTAGCAATTTATTTTTGCAAAATGGAATGAATATTGTAAATTACGCGTCTTCGTTGAATGGGAATAATAGAGCTTAATTGCAGCACAACTTCGTCAACGCGACACCCCAATCACAGAGGGACAACAGCTCTTGATGGGACTGGTTCGCAAAGGCGACAAAGGGTACGTAATCGAATCATATAATCACTATTGACGATTGTTTCATATTACAGTATAATCAAGAAACTCAGCAACAAGCGGAAATTTTAAAAGAGATGATGTTGGAGAACGAGTGGAAGCGACAACTTGCCGAAGATCCCGAGCTCATACGGTTTGTGGATTCTATTTGATTTTAAACTTCTGCAGTCGAAACTTGTTTTTTTCTTCCATATATGCCATCGATCTTTGCTACTTTCCTTATTCTTTAATTATCTTACTAATATAGTTGTCCATAATAATAGGACATTCTTTTATTAAACATATCTATTGTCAAGAGAACTCAACCTATTGATCTAATGTTTTATGGATAGATATTTCTGGCGATTCCTTTTTGTGAAATGACGTGCGCCATCTAAAACTCTTATTTGTCGAGTATCTGCCATGAATGTTTATGCGTAGGAATGGAATAAATATGAGTCATATAGAATAGCTAGTGTATTCATAGATAGTAATCCTTATGAAATGGAAGTAGCGTAGGAATGGGCAGGTATGAGATAGAGCGGGTGGTAAAACCGGTGGACGGCTTTGGGCGAGTGCTCGGCCCGTCGGGTCTGCGGGAGTTTTTGGGCGACGGGCGCCAGTTTTCGTCGGTTGCGTCACTCGAGCGGCTTCCTCTCGGCCGGACAGATCAGCGAGCAAGAGAAACCCGCTGACGTGTTTATATTTATGCAGATACCTCGAGGACCAGCGCATCGCTCTGCTGCTCCAGAATCGCGAGTTCATGCGCGACCTGCGTCGCAATCGCGACTTCATGAACACTCTCGAGCGAGGTTCTATTTTTCCTGTTCCCATGATCATCAATTGTTTGCTTTGTCTTCTTCAGATTCCGACTTTGAGCAGTATGCTCCCCAGCGCTCCGTGAAGAAAGTGCCGCCCAAGAAAGCTTACGATGACAGAACGCCGGTCCCCGACGGTCCTTACGTTGGTATGCATTCCCATCGAATGACTCGCCCCAAAGCGAACGCGTCGTAGATCCCGCCACCGCTGTCCGGAGTGAATCGAAAAGTATTTGGAGGAGAAAGTCGAAATCGAAGCGGCCGATCGAGTGCGCTGTGCCCGACGGACCGCAGTTGGATCCTATTGTCAGCGATCTAAAGATTGCGACGGAAGAACACCGCAATGTTCAATGTAAGGCTTAGTTCTGTTTTTTGTTGTTGCATTTTTAATGGAGGACTGGAAAATAGTCTTTGCAGACGATCATCGCCCGATCGGCGACGAACCAGTATGTTCAGGCGGCAACTACGGCGCCGATAGTTTGCCGACGATCGAGCCATTTCCTTACACGAAACAGTTGCCGAGGGGCGACGAACAGGACGACGAAGCGTTCGCCACCCGTCTGAAAAATATGGGCAAATGTTGGAATTGAATTATTATTCAATGCTATACCGTAGTGAATGATTTAACTGAATATTTTAGCTTCTAAGCAGAAATTCGCCCTAATGGCGCGAAAGTTCACTCGTCGCTCAAAGGGGGCGCGCGGCATGCTCGGCACCAGCGACGCTCACTATTCGGGCATGAATCTCCTGCAGTCCACTGACGACCGCGACCAGCTTGTCGACGCCGATCCGTCGTACGGTTACAACCAATTCGACAACGACGACTATAATGTTCGTTTATTTCTCTACCACCTCGCCTTAATCTTCTTTGGTCTCACCACTTTATGTCGAAATTTCAGATTGGTCAACGTTCCGATTTGAACAGAGAAGGACGGCTTTTTGGCAACCGATAATGTGTCAATATTGTATACCACCTACAGCTTCAAAGAGCAGAGTTGTACACGCCAATATTTCATAGTCTATTTGGAATGCTTACCCAAGTCATTATTTCCTACGCACATAATATTCGTATTCGATCGTTCCTTTGCCACACGAAAATTTCAACGAATTATTTATGATCTGAATGAGAAAATCAGCAATTATAGTTTACCTTTGTGTTCATAGATTTGTGTTTATTTGTATAGATCGTTATACATTTGTGTTAAATGGTTTATGGCAATTGAAAGCTCACACAGCGATGTACAGAAGGAAAGATGGTTTTTTAAAAGTCTACCTGAAATCGATATCTGCGCTATTGAGGCGTTGTTTATACAGCAGTGGACTTGGAGTTATGAATCTCCCCTTGACATTGTTGGACTTGGCAATCGTCGGATAGGTGGACCGAAAAAATCGACAAGTATGTCAAGTCGTTGCTGATCGGCTCTTTTGAGTATCGCTTCGGTCGACCGATTTGCGGGTGGGCGGGCGATCGTTTGATCGGATGCGCTATGAGTGCAATGGTACAAAGCGGCGCTCAGTCAGTCGTCCGCTCGCGTTCGCCACGTCTTGCGAGAGAAATAGGCAATCCGAAGACGAGCGCGCGCGGATTTCCCCGTCTTCAGTCGACTGGCCGAGGGCTGTGTGCGTTTGGCGGTGATGCGCGACGGCGCGACGCGCTTCCGCTTCGTTTTCGTGAAGCGGTTGTCGATGATGATTGCAGCGATGAAATGTTCTCACGCAGCCCATAATGGAAAAAACGCCACTATCGCAATAAAATTTGCTGTTTGATGACCAGAGCGTGTTGTAAGTCGGCCGCGCAGCCGTTGAGGGGTAAATGACCTGTAGGGTGGGCGGCGGAGAGGCGCCGACGCGCTCGATCGCTGCTCGCCTATTGCGTAATTCGAATTTCACTGCGCTCCCCTATGGGGCGTACCATTGAGGGATGACGCCGATCGCGGCGCGCATGCACGCAAGTGGGTCGCCGACGACGACCAGGAGAACTGCGGCGGTGCTGGCCATTTCTCGAGCTGGTCGTGTCTTGGCCAAGCGGCTCCTGTACGCTTGCAACGGTCGACTGTGTTGTTTACTTTGGAGGCGTCCGTCACGGCTCCGAGTCAACAGCGGCCAGTTGCTCTGAGCGCGCGTCTACCGTGGCCGTCCGTCTTTTGTCCGTTGGCCGGCGGTTTTCGTTTCACATCGATGTGTTCATTCTTGCGCGGACTCGCTAGGCTCTATCCCTGTCCACTCGGAGCACCGTGATTCCGGCATTTGCACCGACTTCTCCAAATCTGAGATGGTCGACGCCGTCGGTGTCGCTTAGCCGTAGTAGAGCCGGTTCAGTCGCTCCTAAGGCGCCAACAGACTGCCCAGTCGTGCCCTCACCCACCCACTACGACTTTTCGCCGGTAAGCAATTGTCGACGGCGCGGGGCTTTGTTTGTGTTGATTTCTGTCTGGTTCTTGCTCGCTCGCATCAACTCGCATTCCGCACACCGTGGCCGAATCGATGGCCCTAGCGTCGTCCCCGTCCCTGTCCCCGTCCCCCCCTCGTACTAGTCGGTACGGTGTCGTCAGAGCAGCAACTCTCGCCTCGCTTACCGTCCGGTGATCGGCGGGGCCCTTTTTGACGGCCCTGGTCAAGTAGGAAGAGCAGACGAGTGCGGCAGACTGGGCGTGAAGCGGGCCAAATCGGTGTTTGCCTTGTTGGGGCGCGCTCTTGAGAGGTGAGACTGCGGTCAGTGTTTGAGCGGCGGGCGGGCGCGGTGGGGGCGCGCGCGGGTATTGTGCGGGCGGCGACGCTCTTCCGGCTAGCGGCGGACGCTCTTCCTCACTAGTCTACCGCGCTTTTTCGCGCGGGGAGACTCAATCGTCCGGCTTGCTGGCGCTAGCTTATTAGTAGACGTCGTTTAGACCGGCCAGACGGGCTAGTGCGACCCTGCTCGATGCGCTTCGACTGCATCGAACGGCGGTTGGCCAACCTTTTCGGCCTATACGCCAGGGTCGTAGTCCAGCACCCATGGCCCTTTATCATCGTGCCCCTCATCGTCACCGCTTCGCTCTCCGTCGGCTTCATCCACCATACTGGAGCATTTATCAAGGACGAGCTGGAGCTGTATACCCCTACCGACGCCCCTGCCCATGGTGAATATCGCCAACTCGATCGACTATTCCACATCAACGACAGCGACCCTTTCTATTCCACGCGCAGGTGTGTTCAGGCTTTCTTGCAATCGCTCCTTCAACTTTCATTTCAACTCAATCCACGCTTGCTCAGGTACGATGCGCGCCGAGCCGGCTACATCTTGGTCACCGGAGATCCCGACGGTTCGGATATTCTCAATCCATTGGTCATGCACGCGGCGATGCAATTATGGACGGTCGTACAGTCGTTGACGGTAGAGGACCCCGACGACCGTCGATTCAGTTACCCGGCCATATGCGTCAAGTTTCCGCTGCCCGAAGACATCAGTCGGTCGCTGGCTGCTGCAACCAGCGTCAATGGCACGGCGCCAACCGAGACTTGCGTTAGCAATCCGATGCTCGAAGCGTTCAAGTTCATGCTGCTTTCGCGCACTCAAGGCCTTTTGCCCGCTTTCAACGGATCGCTCGAAGACTTATCAATCGCGCAGCTGATGGGCCCATTTACGACCGACGGCCTATTCCTAGCGCATCTGCTCGGTGGAATCACTCTCGACAATGCAAAACGAATTGTCGGTGCGTGTTGCGCCACTTTTTTCGCTAATCATATCTCTTTCGAATAGACACAAACTTGCGCGATTATAGGAGCAAAGGCTATCATGCTGCCGTACGCTTTGCGCCACGGCACGAAGCAAGAGGATCTGCTGGCCGAGAAGTGGGAGTTGCAACTCGCCGATTTCTTGCTCGAGTACAACTCTCCGGCGATTCGTATCGCGTGGTGGACGTACGAGACTCTGGCGTCGGAGTCGTCACGTGACCGCGACCAACTGGTGACCATGCTGGGGCCGATGTTCATCGTGGTGACAATATTCACGGTGGCTTGCTGCTGCGTCGGATCGTGGGTGCGGTCGCGGCCGTGGCTGGCCATCGGCGGAGTGCTTTCGGCGGGAATGGCGATCGTGAGTGGAGTGGGTCTGATGCTGATGCTGGGCTTCAAGTTCACGAGCGTCGCCTACTCAATGCCGTTCATCGTTTTCTGTAAGTCGAAGCGCTGAATGCATGCGGCGGCGGGCACTTAGTAGTCAGTGAGTAGCAGCTGGCGCGCTTCGTGGCGCAGGGACATTGGTCGTGCAGCAAATGAGTGACGGTTGTTTGCGGAAGACTCGATGGTCGTTGTAGCCGACGGCGGCCGTCGAGAGGTCGTGTCAATCGCGTTGTCGACTGTGCGCGCCGGAAAAACAAGGAAGCATTGTCGGCGATTCGCCCTCCCCTCCGCTCGGCTAAGACGATGCGGTGAGCGCCGCAGAAAGGAGGAAAGCAGGTTAAGATCGATTTAGCGCGACGTCGCCCTCGCAGTTCTGCGAAATCATATCTGCAAACAAGGCGTTCGGGGTCAGCCCGGGCCCCGCCATTCTCTGTCGGCATGACGTCAACGTTTGTCGGACGCGACAACTGACCGTTCGGCCCGCGGTGGTGTGGCGTTCCGATACAACATATCATGTCGTGTCGTACGCCTACTAAACCGCGACATTCAATCGGATCCATTAGGATGATTTACTGTGCACGGCCCGGACGCACGTTGAGCGCGACGTTGAGCGCGACGGACGCCGCCGCAGCGGGCCGGCGGATCTCGGGGGTTTGCAAAGTGAGTATCCTTTCACTCATCCCCCACTCAATCTGCCGACATCTGCACGCGAGACGAATGACAGCAAAGACGTCGTTGACTCGCAGAGTTCGAGATGCGCACTTTCAGCTATTGGCGTCGACAACGTGTTCATACTGCTGTCGGCCTGGAGGATGACGTCACAGCGGATGTCGCTCGTCGAACGCACCGTCGACACATTCAGCGACGCCGGAGTTTCCATCACCGTGACGTCACTGACCGACGCCATTTCCTTCGGCGTCGGCTGCATGACCACCTTCCCTTCCGTACAGATGTTCTGCATCTACGCCGTCGTCGCCGTCGCCTTCGTCTATGTCTACCAGCTGACCTTCTTTGCAGGTATTGTCTTTTTTTTTCGCCGGTTGAACAGGGCTTCCTTTTATGTTCACGTGAAGAGCAGGGGTCAGCAATGAATGCTTTGTTCACCGCGCTCGAATTGAGTCTCGCTATTGTCAGGGATAATGGTATTGACTTCGCGTCGCGAAGTCGCCGGCCGGCACTGTTTGACATTCCGACTCGTTGCTGTACAAGATCGTGAAATTCGACGCCACCCAGACAAGCAGAAGACGAAAGGTACGACCCTTGACAATTCGAGCTCTTTTTTTTATACCTTGAAGTATGTATGGGTTCAATTACAGGCGAAAAGTCGAAGAAGGCACTGGCGACAACCTACTGGACGATGCGCAACAACCACAGGAAGCCGCCTCTAAAAGGCAGCTATGCCGACAAATCGATCGATCGTCACGTGGAAGAAAGTTTCGAGAACAACCACTGGCTGGCCAGATTTTTCCGAACAACATATGCAGACTTTCTGCTCCATCCGATCGCTCGAATATTCGTAATAACGGGATTCATCGTATATTTGGGCATCGCCATGTGGGGCTGCTCGGAAGTGAAACTGGGTCTGGAGCCGAACGATCTGCTCCCCGACGATTCATACGCCAAACAAACGCTGTTGATGCAAGAGAAATATTTCACAGGTTCGACAAGGAAACTTTGGGAACTTTATTAATGCGTTTCTTACAGAATATGGATCGTTTCTGCATGTATGGATGCACAACTTGTCTTCCATCGACACGACGCGTCATCGACGCATATGGATAGCGCTGGAACGAGAGATCGAGCTGTACGAGCACACGGAATTCACGGCCTACAGCGACTCGTGGCTGCGTACTTTCATGGCGTTCGTCAACTCGGCCGGACTGCTGATCACGCCGGAGAACTTTGTCTTCATCTTGCGGAATGTCTTTCTGAACCAGCCACAGTACGCGAAGTACACGCGCGACATTCGCTTCGACGAAGCGGGCACGCGGCTGGAGGCGACGCGCTTCCCGGTGCAGCTGCGCTACGTGGGGCCGACGAACCAGTCGAGAGCCATGCACCTGTTCCGCCGCTTGGCTGCTACCAGCGACTTGCCCACTGGCGTGTACGCCGACTTCTTCCAGTTCGCCGAGCAGTACAACGCCGTCCTCCCCGGCACTTTGGCGTCCATCGCCTGCGCTGGAGGAGCCGTCATTCTCGTCAGTCTCATGCTCATTCCAAAGCCGACGGCGGCCATTTGGGTCTCCTTGTCCATTGTCAGCATTAATGTCGGCATATTGGGTCTCATGACTTTCTGGTCGGTGCGTCTCGACTTCATCTCGATGGTTACGATAGTCATGAGCATCGGCTTCTGTGTAGACTTTTCCGCTCATTTAGCTTACAATTTCTCAAAGGTACGCGCATTCATAGTCGTTATTTTCGTTCGTCGTTCAGTGAAAGTGATTTCAGGGCTCGGCGCTGACCGCGTCCGATCGCATGCGAAACGCTTTATACGCCGTGGGAACGCCTATTCTGCAATCTGGTGCTAGCACGATACTCGGTGTATCGTTCATGGTGTCGGTGGACAGCTACGTATTCCGGTCTTTTCTGAAAACTGTAATTTTGGTCATCTTGCTGGGCGCTATTCACGGCCTGGTGATTCTGCCAGTATTGCTCACGCTGCTATTCTGTCCGCAATCCGGCGACCTGCCCGACGGCGACGACACGACTAGCACTGTAGACTGCACGCGCACTTCGCCGTCGGGCGCGAGCGGCAACTCGCGAACGCGTCATCCCAACTTATCTGACTCGCTGATTGCGGCCCGAGGCGGCAGCATTAACAGTTCGTTGCCGTCCGTCTCCACGGCCGTGCACATGTCGTACGGACAGCTGGGCATGCAGTTGCCGGTCGGCTTCGACATGGGGCTGGCGACATCGACGTTGGACGGCGGTTCTGCGCCGCCAACTACCGCTCATCACGCCTCCGCTGGGCCTCTGCGTCCCAAACTGCCTTCGGACTGGGGCTCGCGCGTGATCGCGCAATCAAGCGGCCATCGGAGACGAAGCAGCGCCACCGAGTCGAACGCCTTTGTCTATCACAATCCTTCGATGGACAATCTTCGATGACGACTGATTGCCGGTTGTCGCGGCCTCTTTTTTGACGGACACTGCCAGTCTGGTCGCTGCTGACCGCAATTGTGATGCTTTAGGCTCGAACATACTTGAAAAATCCCGCAGGTGTGGTCGAGGTTGTCATACGATTAACAAGAACGTATTCTTTATTCTATCACTTTTGCGTCAGAAACGGGGAATTTATTGAAGTATGTTCGACGTCTGACGTCTCGTGTGATTGCTTGAACGAGTGCTAACCCGATTTGCAGTAGCGCCAAGCGATACGTGCCAGATTGTAGAATTGCTACCTTTCGTTCTCGGCTTTCAATTCTTATTCGATGCTTGTATTACATTCGTGCCGGTATGTGACTTTGAAAATTCTGTGTCGGCTGGAGTGGTCATAGTGAATGGCAGAGAAGTGGAACAAAGCTTTTCTAACTAGCGTGTCTAACAAATGCGACAAAGAGAAGCAGCAAGAATGGGGTTATCAAAAAAATCGAAGATCAGTCCAGACGTATGCATTAGGGTACATATATTCCTCGCAAGTGGTCTTACATCTGCCAGAGGCTTCGGAGATGGCAACTTTTTGATACTACGATATAAAGGACTAACTCCGCTAAACAGATGTTGGCGACCTGTTCTTTCAAAATCGTGTCGGCTTGAGTAGCGAAGAATCCTTGGGGTACGCACGTTAAAAACCACTCCACGTGTCTGAATCAGCCGGACATAAAACAAGCAGAGCGAGCGACAATTTTAAATCTTCTTCGCCCTGGCGCCGTCTGACTTTTTGTTCTGCGTTGCTTACTCATACTTGACGGTGCAGTTTTTGTTCTCGTCTCGTTGCCGTTGCGATGTTCATCGTTCGGGGTCGATATGCGGCGCTGAGAAGCGGCGAGCAACTGATGCCACCTCCCCATCTGCCTCGTGCCGCTGCCACTTTCCCGTCTGCGAGTCGTACGTCCGCTCTACGCCATGCTGCACGTCGCTCTCCCACACCCCCCTCACCCCACCCCACCCCAGAACAGACGCCATGGACCACTCTCTCCGCTCTGCGCCATCAACACCATTTTCGTTTTCTATCGCGTACTGACCCCAGCACGCAATTTGTCCCATCCACCCGCGTCCGGCCGAGGACGACCCTATTGCTCAGTCGCATAATGGGCTGATGGGCTGCGTGAGGTCATAGCCGCAAGTGGACGATGGGAATCTTGTCCGTTGGTCAGTCTGGCGCGCTTATCGTCGACCGCTGAGCGCGAAAATGACCAATATATCCGTGTGTTTGTTTGTGTAGCGGCAACGATCGTTCTCGAAAAGCGCGGGTAGGATTTGTGTTTAATGCGACTTGCGCGCGCGCCCTCAGCTTCGCAATTACGATCAGGCCTAGGCGGAGCCGATGGATCGCTTCTAATAGCCGCTCGAAACGCCACTGTCGGCTGTATTGATGCTGCAATGAGTCTCGCCATGGCTCTGTCGCCGCTCTTTCTGCTTTTTCTGCTGGCTACTTTGTCAAAGGCGATTGTCGTGGAGCACCGTCCGTGTCCAGAACAATGCGTCTGCGTTCAAATGGTGACGAGGTGCATTCAACAAGGTCTCCACCATATACCGAAAAACATCCCAATCGATACGACCGTCTTGGACCTGCGTTTCAATCATATTACAGCGATCCGCACCGGTGAATTGGGAAATCTCAAGCAGTTGCACACTCTTCTTCTAACGGACAACCAGCTTCGCCATATTCAAGCAGGAGCATTCGATGATCTGCATGCGCTTCGCAATCTCTACCTCTACCGTAATCAGTTAACTACGCTATCGAAGCAAATGTTTCGCGGATTGGATAGGCTGGAGACGCTGAATCTGCATCGAAATATGATTGAGCACATCGACGGCGACGCTTTCGCTTATATGCCGAGAATAAGACGACTAAAGTTGAACCACAATCGACTGCGACACGTTCCACACGAAGCGCTTCAAGTACTGCCCGACCTGCTCGCTTTGCGCCTCGACCAGAACACCATCGCCTGCGACTGTGAATCCGCCGGCTTGGCCGAGTTCCTTCGCGAACGCAAACTCGAATCCGATCACGGCAAAGTCGATTGCATGTATCCCCCCAACATGCGCGGTCACGCGCTTTCCCAGGTACCCATGACGTCGTTTCAATGCCGCAAACCGACGATCGTCATGGATCCGAAATCGGTTCAAGTGACTTTTGGCGGTTCGGCTGTTTTCGAATGTCGCGCAGAAGGTTGGTCATATGAGAACGAGTCCGGTTTTGCTGCCGCAACTACAACAGCGCATATTTTTCAGGCGATCCTGCGCCTCAAATTGCTTGGCTGCACAACGACTCGATTCTGCAATTGAACGTGTCCGCCGACGACGCCGCCAAGTACGCTCTCTTGCCAGACGGCTCCTTGCGCATAGCGAACGCCTCCGCCACCGATGCGGGCTTCTATGAGTGCGTCGCCAACTCGCCGACAGGGCAGGCGCGGGCGAGGCGCGCTCAGCTGATCGCATCGCCCCAGACGGGCGCCGGTCTCAGATCGCGCTCACCGACATTCACACTGACGCCCAAGGACAGCGTCGTGCGCGAAGGTACTGTCGTCAAGTTACACTGCGAGGCGACGGCGGACCCGCGTCCGGTCATCTCTTGGTACCTCAATGGCAGCCCGTTGCGACCCAGTCGGCGCATGTCATTCGACCGTGACGACACCGTACTCACCATCTATCCCTTCATAGAACAGGATGTTGGCAGGTCAGCGCACTCGCCGTTGCTCAACATGCATCATCTAATTGTAATTCAGGTATACGTGCACGGCAAGAAATACTTTCGGCCTAGTAGAATCGTCGGCTAATATTCGCCTGCTGCTCAGTTCGCCTCCGAGTATCGTCGAGGGACCGACGAGCGTTACGCTACAACCCGGCGGCGTGGCAGTGTTTCGCTGTCGAGCGGTCGGCGAGCCAAAACCCCGCCTCATTTGGCATTTCAACGGCAGCCCAATCCCCACGCTTCGCGGCCACTATGAGGTACACCAATCGTAAAATAAAGAATAGCTGACGTCGCCGCTTACGACAGGTTTCCGACGACGAAACAATTCTGACAATTCGTCGCGTCAGCCTGCAAGACGACGGAACGTATGCCTGCCAAGCCGGCAACACTGTCGGTTCGATGATGGCAGACGCTAGGCTGCGAGTACACAATCCGAACCAGGCGCACTTAGACCGAGAAGTGACCACCGATCTCATCCGTCAGTCGGTGCTAGAGGCGACCGATAATGTCGACAGGTGAGTCCAATAGTGGCAGCTGCATGTGAAGAATATCCGATGAATGTTACACTAACAACAGGGCGATCAACGACACGCGCACTCGTCTATTCCGTAGCGGCAAGAAGTCGCCGTCGGAAGTGCTGGCGCTGTTCCGATTCCCCGGTCCGCAGGCGGTCGAGTTGGCGAGGTCGCGAGAGATCTACGAAGAGACAATCTCAATCATACAGCAGCACGTGCAGAGCGGCCTGGAGCTCACGCCGGCCGAACTGTTCAACAACGTCTCCTACGAATCGCTGCTCGCAGTGTCCCATCTGCAAATGATCATGGAGCTGTCGGGCTGCGTGCCCGGCCAGTTCAAGAACCCCTGCACCGACATGTGCTTCCACTCGAAATATCGGTTTGTGCTCCATTTGTGTCAAACTGGTTTACGCTTTTCTAACAATACATAGTTGCAGATCCTATGACGGACAGTGCAACAACCTCGACAGACCGATGCAGGGCGTTAGTCTGCTGCCCTTCAAACGTCTTCTTCCGCCCATCTACGAAAATGGCTTCAACTCTCCCGTCGGCTGGAATCCGGATCGTCGCTATTTCGGATTCGCGAAGCCGAACGCCCGATCGGTTTCGATCAAAGTGATTTCAACCGATCGAATCACGCCGAATTTTCAATACAGCGCCATGCTGATGCAGTGGGGACAATTTCTAGGTACGCTATCTCATTCAAGGCTGTCACAATCAAGAGAAGTTTAGATCACGATTTGGACTTTACCGCGGCTGCGACAAGTCGGGAAGTGTTCGCGAGCGGCGCTTTCTGCAATCGCACATGCGACAACGTCGCCCCTTGCTTCAATATTCCACTGCCGCTTGAAGATCCTCGCCGAAACAGCCGGTTCGACAAAGCCTCAGTTTAGTAGTACGCAACTTCACTTTTAACTTTCAGCCGCGATCTCGAGTTGCCGTGCATCGAGTTTGAACGTTCGAGCGCCGCTTGCGGTTCGGGCGAGACGTCGCTCATATTCCAGCGTGTTTCCTCCCGCGAGCAGATGAACATCGTAGGCTCCAGCATTGCGCGTTCACGACTTGACTAAATAGCTAAATTACAGATTACCAGCTATTTGGATGCTTCAAACGTATATGGTAGTACCGAGCAAGAAGCGCTTGATTTGCGTGACTTGTTCAGCGATCACGGTCAGTTGCGCTTCGACATAGTCAGTCATGCGCAGAAACCCTACCTGCCGTTCAACCGCGACGCGCCCATGGACTGCAAGCGCAACACGAGCGAAACGCACCCCATCCGCTGCTTTATGGCCGGCGATTTTCGCGCCAACGAGCAGCTCGGCTTACTCAGCATGCACACTCTCTGGCTGCGAGAGCACAATCGCATCGCCGGTCGCTTCCTCGTCATTAATCCTCACTGGGACGGTGAAAAAATCTATCAAGTAAGAAAGATCACAAGCGTACGGCGACGAATTGTCGCTCCAATCTTTAGCAGAAAAAACGCCGAAACTCTTACGCCTAGCTTTGAGTTCGGCTTGACCACTTCGGTAGAAGCTGACTTTGGCATGATGAAAGATTTATTTTGTAGATGTGCCGTCAAAAAGGGATGAAAAATCGTCGAAATACTATCATAAATGCCCAAGTGGTTAACTACATACAAACATTGCAATGTTTTGCAGGAAACTCGTAAGATCCTCGGCGCTCAAATGCAACACATCACATTCAGTCATTGGCTGCCGAAGATTTTGGGTCCAGAGGGCATGAAGCTGATTGGAAAGTATGGCGGTTACAACCCCAATGTGGACGCAACGATCGCGAACGCCTTCGCGACGGCGGCGCTTCGCTTCGGCCATTCGCTGATCAACCCGACTCTGTTTCGGTTCGACAATAACTTCGCTCCGATTCGCGCCGGCCACTTGCCTTTGCATGAGGCCTTCTTCGCTCCCGAGCGACTATTGAGCGAAGGTGGCATCGACCCGATCTTGCGAGGACTGTTTGCCAGCCCCGTCAAGCTCAACTTGCCCCATCAGGTTGTAAATCGCGAAGTGACCGAGCACTTGTTCGGCAAAGCGCACAGCGTAGCGCTCGACTTGGTTGCTTTGAATATTCAGCGTGGACGAGATCATGGACTTCCAGGGTAGGACGGTCTCAACGCTTGAATTCATGCAAACATTAGCCAACGTATTGCAGGTACAACGAGTGGCGCGCTTGGTGCAACTTGACGGTGTTCGAAAATTGGAACGAAGCGGCGTCAGTCTTTCCCGACAACCTCGTGCGTACAAAACTGCGCGATCTGTATGGTCATCCAGGCAACATAGACCTATGGGTGGGCGGCATCATTGAAGCGCCTCTAACCGGCGGTCTTTTGGGTCCCACTTTTGCTTGCATCGTGGCCAACCAGTTCCAACGTCTGCGCGATGGCGACCGCTTCTGGTCAGTTTCACTTTTCTGTAGCCAACGCGAACGCATTTATTGTTTAGGTACGAGAATGAAGGCGTATTCACGCCACTTCAAGTGAACGAACTGCGCAAAAGTTCGGTGTCGCGAGTGCTCTGCGAGAACGGCGACAACATTGACCGTGTGCAAAAAGACATTTTCACCTACCGTAACTACAGCCAATCGCCCGCGTTTTACGAGCCATGCGAACAAATTCCCGCTATCAACTTGAACGTCTGGCAATCGTGCTGTGAATCGACGTGCGCATCCGAATCGGTCGTGAGCGAGAAAGAAGAAGATGAGGATAAGGTGCAGTCGCGTCACAAACGAGCTCACAGCAAGTATCGTCGGGAGGATCAGACAAGGATTGACGGTCTCGAACAGGTGGTCGAAGAAATGCGATTGGAAATTGATCGTCTGCGTCGCGAAACGAGTCGAGAAAAGCGACCGACTAGCGAGGGGTGTACGGTAGACGGCAAATTGCGAGAAAACGGCAACACGTGGACAGTCGACAACTGCACTTCGTGTACTTGCAAGGTAATCCGACCACGGCATGCCTCTTAACGGCTTTACAGAGTTAACGTGATTCGTCTGAAGTGCCAACTTCGCGAAAGTCTTTTTTAATTTGTCTGGCGTTCGACGCCTTAAGTTCGAGGTCCGAACGCCCGACGTTATTTTTCGGACATTGACTAAGATTCGGAAATAGTTTCGTCAAATTTCAGGGCGGACTCGTCGTCCATTTACAACGCCTGAATTTTGTTCATTCCAACGTTCAAACTGTAGAGCCACAACATCCGAATTGATGTCCGAATTTTTGTCAAACTATAATGCTGTTTTTATGCCTCGGAAGAGTCCGCATGAATCCTGCCATTTGATTCTAACGCTATTTTTCGTCGTTTTGGGACGTTGACCATAGGCGTTTATTAACTATTGCTCTCGATCGATTTCTGACGTCGAACGAACTCTGTTTACATATTATTCTATTGCAGGATGGTCAAGTTTGGTGCTCGAAACAGACTTGCCCAACGCCCCTCTGCAAAAAGCCCCTAGTGCTGCCATTCAGTTGCTGTCCAGCTTGCGCATAAGCGCCTCAACTGGGACAGGGAATTGCGAAATCAACGAGTTTACGTGATCATGTGCAACTGCCCTTACTGGTATTTATCGCTTCGCTTCGTTTACTATGCGGTCAACTGCCTGCATGTGTTGCATCACGTGGAATGGCTCTGAAGTCAAGTTGATAACTTTTATCATACAACCAAGCGCACGTGTCTCAATAACACGTGGCATAGAATGCGATGTATATGTTCTAACGCAATCACAAATTGATGACGTCTAAAAACCCCAACACACAGTCATATACTCGTCCCACTCGATTCAAGATTCACTTCAGCAAAAGTCGCAAACCGTTGAAAAATAGAAAGTACAATGGAGGACGTCAGCTTGATTGATAAATGATCACGAAATACCGTATTCTAAGAAATAGTCGTACACCCGTGAGGGATTGAAAAAAGTAGAAGTACTGTACTAGTATTTGTCAGAATACGGTATATAAAAATATATTCACCTGGAGATGAGCGGAACGGCGCCGGCCGACGAGGTGGCTGTATTGGCGGAACGGAACAACGCCTGCGGATCGGAGACGACGACCAAGCCGAACGTGGTCGTCGCGACCACCGGCATAGATTTTGACATGTTCACGCCGAGCAGCGGCGGCGGTGGCGGATTAGGAGGGGAGATATTGTTCGCGTAGACATTGTTGTTGGTGGTCGTGTTGAGCATAGGGGTGAGAGAAGGCGCCGACGTTCTACTACCGACCGAATCAACGGACCCGCTTGGCGACGGCAGCGTCAGACTGTCGTGTCCAATAGATAGGGTCGACAGCGACATGGGCGACGTGAATGTTACGGGCGTCGAGCTGCAGCCCGTAATACTGACCGCTCCGCCGTTCTTGCCGCTCATCGTCAAGTCCACCGTTGTCGACGGCGCCGCCACCATCGGAGGCGGCGGCCGGTTCAGCATAGACTTGAGCGTGGCGTTCTTCGTCGAATCCGACGTCGTCGTCGCGCTGTTGCCGTTCGACTGACTAACGACCGATACCGACGGTCCACTCAACGAGGCGATCAGGTGACTGGGTTTGGCGGCCAGCGGAGAAATTTTCGGCTTCTTAATCTCCATCGGCAGTTGACCAGTAAAATTGTAGCAGGTCCGCTTGGCATTTTCGAGCGCCTCTTTCATCATAGCGGAGGAGACGGGTGCCTTGGCGATGGGCGGAGCGCCAGTCATTCGCTGCAGAGGCGGCACGGGCGACGGCGTGGACGACGTCGACTCGGACGACAGCTTCGAGCCGCTCTTCGACTCCGGCCGTATCTGTCCGTTGCTGACAAGCGTGCCGTTGCACCCCAATACGGGTACTTCGGTGGTCGGCGACGGCAACTTCGTCTTCTTCGAAGGGGATGACGGCTTGCGCTTCCGTCGACTGCCGGCAGCGGCCGCCGAGGGAGACGCTGCCGAACCACCGGCGGGCGTCGAAGTGGTAATAATGGGCGGATGAGCCGACTGCATCTGCGACATGTCGAACAGTTTTGTATTCACGCTGTTGAGCGCAACTGTGAACGTGGGCACGTTCGGCGCTTTGGATGGCTCGTCGGCCTCCGTCAACAGCGGCGGCTCCGACTTAAGCGGCGACATTTCTCTAGTCAGCTGCGGCATCTGCTCCAGCTCGGGCGCTTCTTCGTCTTCGCGCACATCCGCCTTATAAAGGGTAAAATATAGCTGCATCGGCGCGTTCTGCAAACAGGTGGTTTCGATAATGAATGCGGAAAAATGCCGTCAAGTTTGTACCCTTCGCCAACTGTAAATGTATGCGATATCCATGAGCGACATAGAATCGTCCAAAGGCTCGTTCATCTTTTGCAAAAGCTCAATCTAAACAAGGAAAGATAGGCGTGATGTACTGGGAGCGGCACAAGGCGAGTTTACCTCAAAATTACCCGTCAGTTCGAGCTTGTAGCGCAGCAACTTCTTTAAAATGCCCACCGTCACGGCGGCTGGACAGCGGAAGAAACGTTTAAAAGTCAACGTTTTGTCGCTTTTGTCTTTGCATGGTCGCTTTCGCTTCAACGACGTCTTGGAAGACATATCGGAAGCGCTTTGGTCAAAGTCCGCCGGCCGCGCGACGTACTCGACCGCCAAGGAGATGTTTTCGTCGGGCGTGCAGATGAAAGCGGCCAACTCGACCAGATGCTTGTCAAAGAGCTGAACACGGCCCGCCGATCCATCTGCTGCAAAAAACAAAGCGTCGTCGCAACGGGCGAGGGTCATTGGGCATTAAGTCGGCTGACAGGCCGGCGATCAATCAAACGAACAACGGCACAACGCAAAGAGCGCACTGACCCTTTTTCTTTCGCTCGCAAAACTGTCGATAGAAATCGCCTCGACGCTTGAGCTCGTCTGAAACAACGCAAAAGGTTCTTCTAGTTTTGAACACGTACAAGTTTGCTGACATCGTACAACATCAAAGCACCGATTGACCGACTAATGGGGCCAGCGCTTGATCGACAGCTCCAGAGGGCGCGTAAAAGCCGCCAAAAGCAACCATCCCGCTACCCCACCCCCAATCTCTCAGTATACGCCCAACGTCAGGTGTTTTGGCGGCGCGCGATTCGATCCCGCTGCGATTTCTCAGCGAAACCGCGGGCGGCCGACCCCACGGCGGTTAAATGCGCTGGCTTTGGCGCCTGCAATGACCCGCCCGGGTCATAGTGTCCACCATCTACAGTATCCGGGCGCCGAACAGAGGCAGGGTCAAACAAAGCGCACCCCCTGGCGGGGCGGCCTCCTCACCGGACAAACAGTCGGTCGCCGGCGCGCGCCTCAAACGACCCCACTTCCGTCGCCGATCGCATCAGCAGCGGCGGCGGTTGGCAAAACAGACCATCATCGCATAGTCCTCACCTTTGTACACTGACGGTAAAAGTTTATAGACAAGGTCCTGAAGTGCATTGTCGCTGTGAAACGGCGTCGTCGTGTCGTACAATTTGACTTCGATGCCGCACTTCGGGCAACGGCGATCCTTGGCCAAGTGCCGCAGCAGACACGATCGACAAACTGAAAACGACCGCTTATCGTTAGCAGAAATGACCGTCGTCAACTGTCACAACGATGGAGGTGGAGGCGTCTAATCAACAGCTGAACAAATGCGCTCGGCGGTAGGAAAGGTCATTATGCGGCATCGTCGCGCTTTTGTCCCCTCATCTGCACGGCGCCCTCGGCGTCTTTTTCGCCTGATTAGCTGTCGCCTGACGACCCAATCCGACCCTACCCTCACGCATACAACAACGGTCGCGACACCCAACTGCTGTCGCGACGCAAGCGCATTGTTCACACCGTATGTACTGTACTCTCACAATCGAATCTTTGCATATTAACTTAACATATAAATTGTTGCCATTGTGCACGAAGCTAAAGAAAACAACCCCGTGCGTTCGCATTACAAAAATTACTGCCGCTTGCTCTCCCTCGAATAATCCACCGTATTAGTATTTGCGCTACAACAACACCGTACCATGCACTCCGGAAATAGCCCTAAATAGCGATATCAACCGCCTATATCTCAGCGCAGCTATCAAAAGAGCGCAGAAACGCAAACGGGCGCCCGCCCTGGGCGCAAGCGAGAAAAGCGATGCGCCGAGATAAAACCGACTGCATGCGCGGCCCGACCACATTCGCCCGTTCGTTGCCGCCGCGCATGCCCTCTCCTCTTCGCTTTTTCTGTAGCATTCGCATCCGTGGCATTCGCCTCCTTAGCTTCCGGTAGTGCGCATCGGCCGCAGCTCATCGCGCTCGCAACGATCCGCGCTCGGCCCCGGGCCGCCGAGCACAATTGGCCGTGTCAATTAGCGGCGTTCAGCCGCATTTGCGTCGCCGCCGCTGTCATTACGGTCGTCGCAGGCAATCTCGCCCGGCCGAGCGTCAACAGCGAAGGATCGGGAAGAAACGGGCAAACACCGTGTGCGCCCGCCGCCGTCGCGCAACAAAGTCTCCCTGTCAGCGCCGCACAATACGCAACTGCTCAACAAGACGGACGGCGCGCGCACGGGCGGGCTGCGCGACTAGGCGGCAAACACACCACATTTGGCGCAATTTGGCGCTAAAGCGCGCCGGTCATGAGGTCGCTCAAGGCCGGCGCGACCAAAGTGCCGCCGCCCTCCAAAAACGTGTGACAACAGTAGCGCGCGACTCGACGGCGCGCACCGAGGTGAGCGACACTTACAAGAGTGGAGACAGTCGGACAGCGTGCTGGCGTCGATGAAGTACCCCTTGCAGAGCGGGCAGAGCAAGTGGGCGTTCAGGTCGCTGAGCTTCGGCTTCGCCTTCATGGCGGTTAACGGCACGATGAACACGCGCCGCCTGAAAAGAAAACGTCCAGCAGGCGAGTCAACGACCGGCACGATCTCTGCGCGCAGCCCCTATGATCGGTCTGCGCCCGACGCACCGGGATGTCGGCGTCTAAACTCGTTTTTCATTGGTAAACCGCTTCACCAATCGGCGCGCGACGACGACGTCTCGACCGACGCGCGCCCATTGGTCGGCGTCCGACCGATCAATGCACTCGCCGCAGGGAACCTCGCACCACACAGCAAATATAGAGCGGCCGGCCGCTGGTCGGAAAAGCCGATAGTCTACGAGAAGGAGCGCCGGCAAGAGCGAGCTGTACGTGATTTTTGATCGGACGATGAGCTGCGCAGACTGCGGAGCGAAAGTACGAGGAAAGGGTCGCGACAACACGCGCGCACACGCACACGCACAACAGTATCCACCGTAAATCGGCCAACGCAGTCAGTCCTATTTCCACAGCGCACGACTACGGCGACGACGCGGCGAGGCAGCGCACACAAATCGAACGCGCCAAGCACAGCCTCGCTCGTCGCTCGGCGGGCGGACGCTCGCTCGCGTAAAGAAGAAATGGCGGGTCGGTCGGACGGCCGGCTGTTACGGTGTGTGCGAGGCCGCCGCCGCGCGCTGCCCCGCCGCCGCTGCGCCACCACAACCATCATTCCGTCTCGCTCAGCCGTCGCTCGCGGCCACCTATCGCCGAAGGCCGCCGACGCCCAATCGCCGCGTCGACGCTGGGCGGCGTCTATCGATCGTCCGACCAATCGGCGTCTCTACCGGCGCCCCCGTCGACGTCACCCCAGCGCGCTTCGAAGCGGCCGGGCGCGAACCCGCCGACGGCTGTCTGCAACGGCATCTCAGCGGCGCCAGCTGTCCACCAACACACCCGTCGACTAACTCTGCTACTCCGTCGACATGCCAGCCCCCTCGGTCAGTCGTCCTCGATCAACCAATCGCCGCTCAATCCCCTTTCTGAGACCCGCTGACACTGATACTCGCGTTGTATGTGTAAGCAATCTCCTTCCCATAATCGTTTGCATATTTAATAAACAGAGAAAAATATGCTGACAAGCGGCCGAGCAATTTTACATATAACGCTACTGCCCACCGTGCGACGCGATAAAATCTCCAGCCGCTCTGATTTTGACCTATCATAGGGCAATATTCTCGTGATCGTAGGACTAGCTGCATTCGCTCAAACACACACACACGCAAACACCAATCTTAATGCCAATGAAGTCAAGAATGCAAATTCGGGATAAGCAAAAATCGAGGTAAACAACCAATTCGACACATGATCCCACCGTCAACTGATCATCGCACATGGAGCAATAAAACAATGCGCAATTACTGTTTAATGAGAGTCTGCAGGGTGAATGCTAGCGGCAGACTATCGCTTGCGACGCTGTTCTTCAGCCTATCGCTTTCAGCTGTCACAAATTCATTGAAGTCAATCTGATCGCGATAAAGAGCATTTGTGTCAACGTGTCTATAATGTAAAAAATAATTTAATAAGCATAGTGCACAAAAGCAAAGCCGTCGATCGGCTTCCATTTTTCATTGCTTTTTATTCTTAAAAATCAGCAACGAATCAAAGAAATAATGAATTAGCTGCTTAATCGCTACCCAAAAAGTTTCGAGAGAAATCCGTATTATCAGCTTCCTATATCGCGACAAGACTTGCAATCGAACGAGCAAATTGACTATGATGATAAATATTTTATTTTTAAAAACGTCTTCCAAGCGATGATCGTAAGAAGAGACGGCATCGCAAGCATCCTGGACGATTGTATCATAGCGCTGGCAGGATCGTGGTGTATCGTTATCCTGTCTGATATAGGACATTTAAAATAGTTGACGCGCGTGTCCTTGAGACCTGCGCAGTAATGACCAATGTCAGCATACTGCATCCTTGCTCCGTGACCTTAGGTAAAAACACTTTTGCCAAAAAGATTGCAACCTATTCTGCCAGTGGCAAAGAATCAGACTGCGGCCGTCTTGCAGCCGACGCAACGGACGACGTTGCATTGCCTTGCGAGGATGGCCCGCTTTTCAACGTTTAGGCAAGTGTGCATATAGTTTGAATTATGTCGTACATCGAACAACGTCTCGAGCAGTGCTTTTCAGGAGTGGTTCATATGCAAATAACTCTCGGATGCCGCTGTGCCTACTGTAAGGCATGTAAGTTTTGCATTCTGAGATGTTTGTTTCCGCTATAAATAAAAAATAAATTTGAATGTAAGTTTTATAATCGTCACCGTTATTATTATTACAAAATACAAAAAGGTGCACACTTTGTAAAAATATAAAATAATATAAAATCATCGTTTTTTAGATATTACTTTATTTTTAAAGTTAAAAAATTCACTAATAAAAAACATCGTGCTTACAGCTATGGTATTAAAATGAGATAATGGCGCTTAGATGCACAAACGATGATACTGTGCGCTTGCAAGGCATGAACAATTGCATTAGGCGCAGTACTTGACGCAGTACCGCGCACATACTGCGTATAACGCATTGGACGAGGCCATGTGGACATCGGCGCCATTCAACTCGGAAGACAAGAAAGCAGAAAGGAAGGGAAATAGGGGTGTGGAACGCAAAATGAGTGGTACTGGACGAATGCGTTGAGACGACGTGCATCCAGTATTGGTGGTCGGTCGCGGCCGCAAAATATTGACACTACGACAGACGACGACGGCGAATGCGCACGGGCAGAAGAGGACGGTCGTCGGTCGGCGGTCGTCGCGTACTACGAAGGCCGGGCCTTTCCGCCGACGTGCGCAGCAGACACAACCAACACACGTCGATCGGACGCTGGCACGGCTGGTGCGGCCTTATCGACCCACCCCGACGCTTCTACGCCGCCGCCGCCACACTCTGTGCGCTGTGTTGCCGCGGCTCGTAGTCGTACGCTGCGCCATTGCTGCCGCTCTTCTTCGAACCATCGTCGTATTGCCCTTACTCCGCCATGGAACCCATCTCCGGCAATGTCTTCGCCGCAGAGTGCATCATGCGAGAACGCCGTCGCAAGGTCAGTTCTCACGCTGTTACGCTTCTCTAACGCACAACTTTCAGGGCAAGACAGAATATCTCGTCAAATGGAAAGGATGGAATTCCAGGTGGCTACCTATTCGCTCTCCTACACCTTTACCGAACAGCGTTCTTTCAGGCACAATTCATGGGAGCCAACGGAGAATATTCTTGATGCCCGTCTCTTGCAAGAGTTCGCCGACAGGTCAACTCTGACAGCATCGCCGAAAATTTCATCGTCGAGCTCTGTATTTCAGGCAAGATCGCGTAAAGGATCGTCGTCGAGGAGGCGCCAAGCGAAAAGCAAAATCATCGACCTCGGGAGCGTCCAAGAAAAAAATTGTGAAACCGACAAGCTCCGATGAAGAAGAAGAAGACGCCGCTGAGGTGAGAACGTCTTTTGAAAAAGCAATTATTGTAAAATTGTTACAGGAAGGATCGACGGCATCTGGAAGTCCTGAACCGTCTACATCGCAGTCAGACGGCGGCAAAGACGATTCGCAAGCAAACGCCGAAGCGACTGACAAAGACGAATCGGCTGGGGAGGAGGAACGCACGAATTCGTCGGCCGATAGCCCTCGTGATATGCACGCCGACAACAACGCTGCGGACGCTGGTGCGAGCGAATTGAAACGAGACTCGGTGCCGCCTCAGCCATCGCCGTCCTTTCTCGGCCAAGGCGACGACCTGGGCGAGCACAACACGGGCTTGCCGTGGAGCCAAACCGACGATATCGACGACGAACCGCAGGCCGCAGCAACGTCGACTGAATCAATGCGATCGTCGACCAACGTCGGCGATTTTCAGTACAACAATTCTTGTACTTTGACGGATGTGCAGGTGAAAGAGAAGACCATTACTGTGCGCGAGATGTGACTGTTGCGGGAGCCAACAGTGCGCGTGCGCCACTCTGCGCAACGGGGCAGAACAGCGCGCATTGGCGCGCCGCCGTCGTCGCTGATCTGAGCGCCGCGGTGGGGACCGATTATCGCCTTCGGGGTGGTATCACGGTTGCGTCGTTGTATGCGTTGTTGTTCCGTTCTTTAGTTGCCTTTGCCCACGCTCTCACCGTAGCTAATGTCCGAGTCCACCACCTGCGCATCACCCACCAGCGATCTTTCACAAACTGTGTGCTCATATTGTCGCTGCGTTAGCATATTATTATAATATTTTATTTTCAAATTTGTCGCTGTAAATAGAAGCTGTCCATTATCATTATGCATAATACAACACATTCAGGATCATTTATACTACTAAAATGTAGTCGCTGACTAATTTGTTTGTGATAAATTATTAGGGGCACACATTGCTTTCAATCTTTGCGTACCGCTTGTTTTGCTCGTTGGTCCGTCAATTGTTTACGTTGGGGAATAAACTATACGTTATCACAGAGTTCATACATGATCTCTCGATCTGCTGGCGCTCTCTATTGGTTTCTATTTGTCTCTACCGTCGTCGCGTATGCAGTTTCTGTTTTTCGATCTTTCTCATCGAATGAGTCGAAAGTTACTTTTTTTCCCGACAATTCTTGAGATTTTGTGCAAAAAAGTCGCTGTAGCTATGTATTGCAATGTTGTAACGCGTAAAAGAATTCAAAGTACATAGCGAAGTGCAAAGTGGCCGCCTCAATTCGCGGTTCAAATCTTTCATTTCTGCACGGCGAGCAAGCCCGAGTTGGTAGTTGACAGGAAGCGCAGTAATTATCCGCTGGATGACGAGCGCGCGACCATGTTAGTCGGACAATGAGTTACTCATGACCAGGCGACCTTGATGCAGCACCGCCGCCGCAATGGCGAGGCCGGCGGCCACGCGTCGTTCAGCCAGATGGCGATTGGCAACTCGCCGACGGCTCGGTAGCGACCTCCGAGCGACCCACAATTACATGCAGCATGAAAAAGTGCGACAAAGCCATCGGGCGCGACCTCTCCGCCTGAGTCGCCATTCGCCATGCTCCACATATTTGCTCACGCTGATGACACCCGTAGTCCGGCCGGGGTTCAACCGTCCATTGAGTACCAGCGTAGTATTGTAGCGTTCAGGCAGTCAGTCACTCAGTCAGTCAGTCACTGTGTTGTTCACCGACAGACCAACGCATCCGCCACATTGACCGCCATTTGACCGACGCTTGCGCTGTTGCGCTGCGCGATCGTCCAACTCGACATGATCGCCGCGTCGTTGTCGGCGCTTTTGCGATCGGCTCTGTCCCATCACGGCCGCTTCGTCGCCAGCTACCCGCTGCCCTTTCTCATCCTCCCTATCGCACTCACATGCGGTCTGTGTTTCGGCTTCACCAAGCTTGGTCAGCTGTCGCGGGGCCAGAACTCGTTCGATCTCTACATCCCTCACGAGGGCCTGTCCAGAACCGGCAGAGACCAGATAAAGCAGCAGTTCGGCACGACTTACATGGCCGAGTTGGATCCCATCAACGGCGTCACTTTCTGCTTGATAGTCAAGCGTCATGATGGCGGCAATATATTGTCGAGCGAATTCTTCGCCGAATATACGTGGCTGCGCAAATCGCTCGAAGCGATCAGCGTACCATTCAACGGCTCGCGCGCCACTTACGCGCAGCTCTGCCTTCGAGATCCGAGAGCTTCTTCTGCCAACTGCCTGCCAGATTTCGTCGAGGCCATTACGCAGCAAGGCATAGAAGGCTACACTGATATTATGCGTATGCGATTTCCCGATGCAACAGGTAGAAGTTGTTGTTGTTGTTTTTGGCGCAAATCAAACTTTGTTTAGTGCGTCCGCCGGGCTACGTACAGTCACTTAACATGCGCGTGCCATTGGGTGGAGTTATCTTGTCGTCACGAGGTTTCATTGTCTCGGCCGAAGCGGCTCAAATGACATTTCACTTTCCTTTCCACAATCACAAGTTGGCGCGTGAATGGGAAGCGCAAATGAGAGACCTGATAAAACTGTGGTCTTCATCGTTGATCGACATCAGCTGGTTGTCTGTGAGTCAGTTCCAGAGAGATGCCGACAGCATGGCGATATTCTTGCGGGATCTTACTCCCTCTCTGCTCATGGTTATCTTGGTGTTCTGCATCGGTGCGGGTTGCGTAGCCGACTGGGTGCACAGCAAGCCGGACGTCGCAGTTGGCGGCGTGCTGTCGGCGATAGCGGCAATTGGCAGCGGGTTCGGACTTTCGCTTCTGCTCGACGTGCCCGTTGTCGACATCGTATTCGTCGCACCTTTCTTGATTCTGTGTGCGTTGACGAGCGATCATGGGGGATCGCTATCATTTGTCAATTTTTGCAGCAGTGGGCGTCGATGATATGTTCATAATGCTGGCTGCTTGGCGGAAGACGTCATGTACGGCGACGGTCCAAGATCGACTTGCGCAGACGTTTGCCGACGCCGCTGTCTCGGTGACGATCACTTCGCTGACCGACGGCCTCGCGTTTGCAATTGGCGCAGTGTCGGTGTTTCCGGCTGTGCGCTACTTCTGTTGCTTCTGCGTGGCATCTATCTGCTTCACTTATCTCTACCAGATAACGCTGTTTGCCGCATTCATGGCCTACTCGGGTCGAAGAGAGGCCGACAATCGCCACTGTCTTTTTCTCACTCGGCTGCCGACCTCGTCAGAGGCGGGTGCGTAATTAGAGGGCGAAGACGCCTGATAAGGGGCGCCGATTGATAGAGACGACTGTTTCAGTTGATCGATCATTATTCTACAAGGTGTTCTGCACGGGCGGCGATGGCAAGATCAGCACCCCTGGTCGTCGGGAGATGATGGATGAGGGCGCTTCGAGTATCGACTCGACAGGCGACTGTATGGGAATCTCGGCGAAGGACAGCATGCTCAACGTTTTGTTTCGCCGTTACTACGCGCCATTGTTGCAATGGCGCTGCGCTCAGGTGAGTCGGGGCGCGTCGCCTTGATTACGGTACAACAAAGGCTTCGCCCCGCCGCGGAATGCCTCGTCCGACGAGCGGACCGGTTCAGTCGGCGCGTTCCCTTGACACGAGCCAGGTGTTCCGGCGGCCAGCGGTGACCGACTTCGTTCGGCGGAAGTCTGTTGTCGCCGGACGTCATAGTGGAGGAAGTGGCACACATGACCTCGACCGAATGGGAAGAGTTGACTTTTAGGTGATCGCATTACTCAGCTACGCCGCGTATCTTGTGATAGCCGCCATCGGTTGTGGCTCGATGAATGTAGGGATGAACTACACGGAGCTGCTGCCGGATGGCACCCCCACCAGTCTGTACCTGGAAGACTACGGGCGGTTGTTCGCGGCTCATAGCACACCGCCGCTGGAGGTGCTCGTTGTTGACGAAGACATGTCTCAGACGGAAACTCAGCACGCAGCTCTCCAGCTGGTTCAACGTTTAGAGCACGACGCATTCACGGGCAAAGCACAAATGTGGCTACTCGACTACCTTCTCTTTCGCGATCGGTTGAGCGACCGCAGCAGAGACTTTTATGAGGTTCCCCTGTTCTTAGCGTGCGAGATCGTGGCAAGAACCGCTTCAATTTGCAGACTATTCCCGAATTCCTCAATCAACTCGCCTATCGACACTACCAAACGCACCTTCGCTTTGACCCGCTAAATAGACGGGTTACATTTCGGTTTCTGGTCGACACGCACGATCTGACGTACGGACACGAGCGAGTGTTTCTGCTGTTCGTCAAATCGGCGCTGGAACAGACGGCGCTGTCGAACGTGACGGCCTTTCATACGACATTCCAGTTGGGCGAGCAGCAGGACGCCGTGCTGCCTGCCATGCTGCAGTCGGTCGGCACGGCAACTGTCGTCATGCTGATCGTTTCATTTCTACTGATTCCCAAGTTGGCGTGTTCGGTCTGTCTGGCGGCGTGCATAATCTCCACCAACTTGGGGGTGATAGGGGCGATGTCGCTGTGGGGAGTGCGTCTGGACATGATATCCATGATCACATTACTGATGTCGGTGGGCGTCTCGGTCGATTTCGTCGCCCACGTATCCTACTTCTACGTCGAGGCGCTACAGAAGAACATGACTGCATCTCAGGCGCAGTACGCGCTCTGGAGCCTCGGACTACCGATTATGCAGGGAGCTCTCTCCACAATTTGTGGAATGCTCGTCCTTCTCGCTATCGATGCCTACATGATTCGCGCCTTCGTGAAAACCATGATGCTGGTCGTCATATTCGGACTCTATCACGGTCTGGTGCTCCTGCCAATCGTCATGTCCTTGTTCATCAGAGAGGACCATATTCCTAAGGAATCGACCAAGCCGGCGGGTAAAATGCAGCCCGCCGACAAAGAGATGGTAGCAAGCGTCATGAGTAAGCGACGAACGCCCATCTATATGTCGACGTCGGAAGAGAGGACGACGACAGACAGTGTGCCGCCTTCTGTCGAACCAAAACTAAGTCGGCGATCGTCGTTCTGGAAGGCTCTGAACAAGTCGGAACAGACGGACAGCGATGGCGGCGTGCCTTTAACACCCATAGTCGTATCCAAATCGCGCAAAGTTCTCAATTGGCTGATGCAACACGACCCGGCGCTCGACCAGTACCCCGCCTACTCAACCAACAGCTTACATCGGATTGAAATCGACGAGAAATTTTGAAGCATATTTGTTTTTGTGGAATAATGTCAATAAGTTACGCATGTGATCTCATAAAACGAATGTTGACACTCTCACGACTACCGTATCCGTGCCGCTGAATGTGTCCAAATCCAACAACGATTGCGCGCGGAACGAGAAAGGGTACGGTATCCCAAAGAGTGCGTCCACGGCGTCTGCGCGCCGCAAATCAGCTGACAAATCGTCGATTTTGAGCCAAACTAAGTGCAAGTTGAGTTTAATAAGTAGAACGTAAAGAGATTTCGACTCGTTTTCATATTTATTTTTCTTGTTTTATTCTCTTAGTTTAGGCTAAGCTAGATATTCGCAAAGCGTGCGCGTGCGACGAAGAAATTTCATCTTACTGAAGGCGTGAGATAATTTTTTGCACACATCGAGAACTGTCGAGTACGAGATCTTAGTCGTAAAATTGATCGACGCCAGTGCTATTTGCATTGCAGTCGAAACTAGGATGCAAAATAAATAAAATAAAATCAGAAACGTGTAGTATATTAGTGGAAAATATCGCGATTATTATAAATTTAAGCTGATTTATTCCTATAGTCAATCCTCTAAACAAAGTTAAGGTTGAACAGTACAAAGCAAGCAACATACTAGATTAATTGAAAGTTTCAGATGGGAATGAAACAATCGTATAGATAGAGAAGAAGCTGAAAATGCGCTCTCGCAGCGGATCGGGAGTGCGATTGGATCGTCTCTACGTTTATGTGGCATCGACGATTCTGAAAGATCAGGTGGGTACATGCATGCTGCTCATAGAGAGTGAGAGAGAATTGTCTACTCATCGTTTTGTTTAGGATCCTGTTACCGGACTGATCGCCAACAATGCGGCGGACTTTCCGGCTCACGCTTGGGTTCGGGATAATGTGTACGCAGCGCACGCGCTATGGGGCTTGTACCGTGCGTACCGAAAGAGCGCCGACTTCGACGAGGATGTGGCGAAAGCGAACGAGTTGGGACTAACCTGCGTGAAGATCATGCAGTCGTTGCTCGACTGCATGATGAGACAAGCGCCCAAGGTCGAGATGTTCAAGCGCTTCCAGCGACCCTTTCAGTGCTTGCACGCCAAGTACTCCACCCTCACCAAGGGCTGCGTCGTCGGCGACCGCGAGTGGGGCCATCTTCAGGTGGATGCGACCAGTCTCTTCTTGCTCACTCTCGCTCAAATGACTGCTTCTGGTATCCATTTGCCGTCCTAATACAATACCTAGTACCTTATTTACTTGCAGGTCTGCAAATCGTTCGCAATTTCGACGATGTGGCATTTATTCAAAACTTGGTGTACTACATAGAGACGGGTTATCGAACGCCTGTACGTTTTGTTATACGCGCCGCTTGGCGAAAGAAAGATGAATGCGGACGTTGGTTGCAGGATTTTGGCATTTGGGAACGGGGCGACAAGACGAACCAGGGTATTCGCGAGCTGAATGCGAGCTCGATCGGTATGGTGAAGGCGGCGCTGCAAGCTCTGAATGACGTCGGCGATCTGTTCGGCGACGGTTCCAAGGGATCTGTTATTCACGTGCTTCCGGATGAAATTCAGCAGTGTTCCGCTGTTCTTGCTTCAATGCTGCCGCGCGAATCTTTCTCCAAGGTTTGAGACTTTCTCATTACTTTATTTAGTTTCTTATTTCTCGTAGAGTGAGTACAGTAAAACGTTGGGAAGTATATTAGGGATAAATGTAGCTATTTCGTGGGCTCTTATTACATATTTTGCATATTAAACGATCCCGGATTATGAGACTTCTATACTGCATCGCGAGGTGCTGCATTTCTTTCGCGTTCGCTGTATTCGTGTTTATAAGCTTTATTTGAATATTTCATAAATTTTTCTATCATTTGCAGTCGATTAAGGCACTGCATCAATGAGAGACAGTTTTTATTGCAGGAAACAGACGCAGCGTTACTTTGCATAATATCTTACCCTGCATTCGCCGTCGAAGATGCAGAATTGGTTGATTTGACGCGAGAAACGATCGTCTCATCGCTACTTGGTCGTTATGGTTGTCGACGATTCATTCGAGATGGATACAAGACGGCAATTGAGGTTGCTATCAATCTCTTTACAACTATCACATAGCATTTAATTCAGGACCCGAATCGGCTTTACTACAATAACGCAGAACTGCAGCAGTTCGAAGACATCGAATGCGAATGGCCTCTCTTCCTCTGCTACTTGATGTTGGATGCACTATTTTGCAAGAACAGAGAACTGGTGAGTGGAATGAAAGGGGATGATAAGGGTGATAAAAGCGTTGACAATTAAGGCAGACGATTATTGGCACCGACTAGAGGATGTACTGCTGCTGCGCGGCGGTTATCGTCAGGTACCCGAGTTGTACATCGTCCCGTCGCAGAGTGTAGCCGCGGAGAAGTTGTCTCGCGGCAGTCAGGACCGAGTGCCGTCTGGCACATCGCCGCACTTGTGGGCGCAGTCGATGTACATACTGTGCTCGCTCGTGTACGAAGGTTTCTTGTCTCCTGCCGAACTCGACCCGCTCAGTCGTCGCCTAGCGGTCTATGAGAAACGCCCTCCATGCGAAGTGCAAGGTACAGTCGTTGGGCAGCAGAATGCTGATAAGTTGACATGTTAGAATGGCTGCAATGTATCGATTTTAGTCGTCATTTTGGCGGAGACGTTCGAAGTGCAACAGATATTGCGGGAAAGGGACGTGCGAGTGCAGACCATTGACGAAGTGGACTCAGTCTTCTCCATCCAGCCGGCTTCTGTCTTTGCGCGCATTCTCCAGCGACTGGGTGAGTCGGAAAAAATGAATCTCAGCGGTCGACCAGCCGACCGCGACGTCGGCTTGCTGAGCACGAGCAAGTTTTACCAGCTCGGCAAACGCTTCATCGTCTTCACGCCGCAGGTGATCCCTTCTTTTCTCAACTGTTATGTCGGAATCGTCACGATCGTCGCTTGTAGTTTATGGACCATCGGCGTTCGCATTTAATGCACGACATTCGTATTCTGATGGACGAGTGGCGATCCGAGCTGCAGTACATCTACAGCTGTTGGAACAGCGCGTCCATCTCCGGTCGTCCGCTCGTCGTGCTCGTCATCACTAAAAACATGCTCGATGAAAATTCCGTCTTCGGCCCCGGAGCTGTCAATCCATTGATGAAGCTGACCGTCGTCGCATCGATCAAGAAGATCAGCTCCGGTTATTTGGGCGGTGCCAGGTCAGTTATATTTTCATTTATTATTTGGTTTCATGTCAATCATATTATGTAGGGTTGGATTTGGAGGTCGAAATTGGGGTTTCGCGAGCCTCCGAATGCTCCGAACTTCAGGCTGCAGTGTCCGAACCTATAGTTGGCTGGGGGGGGGGGGGGGCAAAAACTTGGGAGTTCCTCGAATTTGGGATTTTCGGGGACGCTCAAATTTAGCACTAGTTCTGCAATTGCAACTTTAATTTCCAGTCGCAAAAGTAGGTTTAGAGTCAGTCATAAAACTTTTTGAATATGATTATTGCAGGGTGGTCATGAAGAATATTAACGAATTCTTCCGTACGACGGCTGTGAGCAAATTGGAGTTTCACGACTCGCACATCGATGATCTGTTGGCCGATGAGGAACCCGAGTATCGCGCATTACCATCTGTCAGCGGAGCGAATCCACACCTGCGTCGACTCGATTCCATGTCTGAGAAAGATCGCCGCTCTAAACAGTTCTCCGCCATCCACAAAGCCTCTATGCGCCATCGGAGTATTTTCATCGACAGCAACGATGCTGGTTAGTTCGTCCCTCTTTGGACCACCTGTCTTTCGTTTTCATTGCTTTTGCGTTTAAGTCACCTTCGGTTTCATGAGACAGAATGTTATTTATACCGTATCGAATTGTTATCCTCTGTCGACGAGCATTTCTACTGCGTTTCGCTTGTTATATAATTCAGTTTCTTTTTGAAACAGATGCGGTGATTGAACGAATTTTCTCGTAACGATTTTGTATGAGATGCATTAAATTTATAGCTAAAATTTGCACTGCAGATCTGGCTAAGTTGCGCCTGGCCTACGCGAATCGGACCCACTCTCCGGCGGCACACTCTCCATCACCACGCACTCCGGCGCAGAGATCGGTGTCGCCACCGGACCTATCACCCGCGCCCCTCCATGCGAAGTCGTCGCCGTGGTCGGTGCCCAATTCGATCGCGGTGTACGATGCGGACGGCGTCGAGCTCTCGGGCCCGACGAATGTACTGCACTCCGTCGGCTCCTTGAGCAGCTCCATGAACGATCGGGCGACCGTCTCTCCGTCGCAGAGCAATGCTCGCATCGACGTTGCGGCGTTGGACGGCATGAGCATCAAGGACGTCGTCGACATGCTCAACGACACCGACGACCTCGAGGAGCAGGCGTCGCTCGTCCACTACCTCTGGATGAAGCGGTTCGTTGACGCCGTTGTTTCGTTGCTATTTTTACTATTATCGATGCTCTTTTAGCGGCCCCGACTTTGACACTCAGCTCAATAGCGCCACGGGCATCACTGTACGCCTGTTGATGGAAGAGCTCTACTCCAAGGTTACAATTGGATTTAGCGCCGCTGAAACAGCGAAAACGTCTTACGTTATAGGCGTGCACGCAGCGCATGTGGGGGCTCGTTAGGCTGACTTCGGGTATTCTGACGAAGCGGCTGGACGACCTTCCCAAAGCGGTCACTCATTTGCTCGTTCGCCAGAAGCAGCTGACTGTGGGTATTCCATCGAAGAGCGAAGAGCCGATCACATGCCCCAAGACTAACGAGGAGCTCAAGGATATTATGCATCGCGCTTACGGCGAAGATCCCAACTCGTTTACGCTTGCGCAGGTATCAGCCTCCTTTTCATTCCAAGGCGCAAAGTGCTCTTTGCAGGAGATCATCATCTCGCTCGGCTCGCTGGTGCGCACGGAGCCCAAATTGTTTGTTGAGGTGAGAGAATCGATGCATGTAACAAAAAATCAAACCGATGACCAATTTAGATGTTTCGACTGCGCATCGGTTTAATCATTCAAGTGCTGGCCAGCGAATTGGCGCGCATTCGTCAGCTGACGGCGAACGAGGCTGCCGAACAGTTGCTGGCGATCAGTCCGTTCGAGCTGAAGTCGATGCTGTTCTCGTTGCTGAGCGGGCGACTGCTCGAGGAGGTGACAGAAGAGAGTGGCGTCAAGGAACAGCGCACCGGCATGGGCAGTATTCGCAAGCAGATTGAAACGACAAAGGTCTTCGAAAGCTCCCCCACTCCCCCCTCAGAAAAACATAGTTCTTCTTTTTCAGTCGATGCGCAAGTCGATGCGTCCAATGACGTCCATCCAGTGCGATATTCAGCCCGACGCCGACGCCTTGCTCGAAGGCGTATCCGAGTCGGAAGGCGACGATTTCTCTTTCGGCATTTGGCTTCGTCATCGACGAATCGACGGCGCGCTCAATCGCGTGCCTCCAGACTTTTACGCGGTTTGTAAATTGAATTGAATGATTCATGGCTGTTGATGCAATGTGCGCGTTTGTAGAGCGTTTGGGACACCGTTCGGCGATTTCCTCGCGGTCTAAGCATCAACGGCATCGTACTACACTGGGGATTCACTCAAGAAGTATCGTATTTTTTCACTATGTCTCCCTGCTAATTGTCTTTTCTCCAACAGATGACTCGACGCGAGACTAAATTTGCGCTGCAAGTCGAAGAAGTCCTCAATCGCATCCCAGAACCCGAATACAGAGAAATAATCGTCGAAGCGCTGTCGCTGATGGCGAAGTTGGACGCGTTGCTGAAGAATGAGCGGCCGCGCATCTCCAACGATCAACCGTGCGACGTCGACTCGATTGTGCGGAAAGCCAATCAAATCTTCATCGATCATAATGTGAGCAATTTGGTGGCGGAAAGGTGATTTTAATTAGCGGAGCAATTTCAGCGAGAGATGGACACGATCGTGGTGGACTGCTGCGGCAGCGGCGACGCGTCGAAGAAGTGCGACGGAGCGCGTGGAATCTGCAAGCACTTTTACGACTCGGCGCCCGCTGGAGAGTACGGCACCGCGCATTACACAATTCGGGCGATTATCGATATTTTCGGCTCGAAGCCATGATCTGATGCCTATCGCCGGTCTAGCCATAGCGGATTCGCCATAGTTTTTGAAGGCTTAGCCTTCGGCTTAGGCTAAAGTCTTCAAAGACATGGCGAGACTGCCATGGGTAAAGTTATCGCCCTGTAGTCTTTCGCTTGCTCCTTACTGCTTGTGCCAAGATGTATTTCGACGCATTTCTTGTCTATGCGTAGGCTTGTATAGAGCTATGTTTGTATAACTACGGTTGGAATTATTTATTCCATATGACGTCCCTTTTCTGCTCTAACCCCCTCGTCCTGCGCTCCTACGTCGGCATTGTCTGCTATAAAGTCAAATGTCAGTGCTGCTAGAGGTTTATTAGATTGCCAATTGTATTCTAGACTATGGGTGCTAATTTGCTTTGAATGTCCCGTTATTTGCGTGCACTGTTTTCTACGTAATTAGATAGTATGGTGTCTAGAGATAAATGATTCAGTCGGGGTGCTACCCAACTGAAATCGAAATTGCTCCCTTTTATCATCTTGTTCTACAAACAAATGCTATTAAACAAATAAACTGCCTGTTGCGCTAAACGCGAAGATCGAACTTGTCCATTTGTCATCAATCAGCGACAATACCTATTATCCGCCGCCGATCTTAAAACAGTAAAAATGATGCAACCCACTAGTAAGAGAAATTCGGATGTCAGAAAATAATTTTCTTCCTTTTGCATTCTTTTCTGGATCCGATTGTATTTCCTTTTTCGGCAGAATATATAGCTTTATCTCTACGAATCGACAAATCACAATAGAAATACAACGTATTGGCACAAAAGAGTGTCAGATCATATATAAGCTCGTCTCTATGACCGTAAGTCGAATAGCAGGTAGTGTGATCCGAACCTGAAGAACCGTTTTGTCGCGCGACGACAGATGACGCGACTGTTACTTGCGCGTAATTTGCCGTAAATTTTTCGCATTAGTGAATCGTTATGCATGTCGTGCATGTTCTCTTGCAGCACATAAACGCCGATATTATATTCAGGAACGCTGAAATTAAACATCAATCTCCTTCACTCTTGCTCCACTTTCTTTACCTTCAATTCCAGCTATTACGAACTGCACCGAGTTCACAGCAACGCCTACTTTCAGTTGCCACAGACAGTTTGGGAAGTCATATTGATCCAGATGACTGAAGATGTAGGAGATGCGCGTAGTGTCGTGCTCTCCCAACAGGCAGAACGCCTCATCTCGTTCTGAAAGAAGCGACCAACTCGCTGTGGAAACGGATGACACAGAGGATATGGCACATACCTATGCGAGGATGATGATAGGTTCCGACGAGCGCCCAGTTTCTGGCCGACAGTCCCGCCGACACCGCGCAGATACTAATGTTAACGAGCGACAGCACCAGATGGGCCATGTACAGGTTGATGGTGCCCACTTTGGCTGCGGCGCTTCCCGCAATCGCGTTCAGCAGATATAGCACTGACGTCCAGATGGCTGAGTAGTACGGACAGTATTCGGCCGTGTCTCGGTAGCACCAGATGCCGCCCCCCAAAATGACGACCCCCAACAGCGCCTCCACGAGGCACAGTCGAAACATTCCGCGGTTTTCGCGTCGCGGAAATCTGTCTAGCCACAGGAAGGTGTCGTCGTGGTAAGACGGCGGTGCCGATGGAATCACACCGCCACCTCTGCCGGTCACCGCGTACGGCGATACTTGGGGAACCACGGGTCCGCTATTCTGGTTGATGGTGATGCCCATGGTCGGCACGGCGGTCGGCACGGGCGCATAGGGCGAGTTTCGACCGTTGGCGGCGCGCATCTGCTGCTTGTTTCGCACGTTGTCCATGTCGTACCGATTACCGTTGAACTGGCCGCCACCGTAGTCGTTGTAGTCGCTGTAGCCTTGGCGACGACCGCCCATTGTACACGACGATCGAGAGGGGCACTGGAGAAAGAAGCACCGCGATCTGAGAACGAAGATCTGATACTACGGCAAATGGAGCGCGGCGAAACGGACGGTCGTCCGGCTGTGCACACAGCCGATCGAAGCGGATCGAATGTCAAAGCCGAACGTCCTACTCTACTCTAATCAATAATTTCCATTTATTCAGCCTCTGCTAACGGCATGACTCAATCGCACCACCCTGGGTGGCGCCACAGCGTAGGCCCTGACAGCCGGATGGCGCTGAAGACAGTGAGGTGAGCGAAGCAGTCTGCACAGGGCGGGGACCCGGCTTGCTTAGAGGCCGGCCGGTCTTCGCTGCGCACTGACAGACCAGTTTCTGGCCTATAGCGCAAATTCAAAAGAGACGTGCAAAGAGATTCCGTTGTTACACTGTCGCAGTCACCACCATCTTTTCATCAACTTTACTTAGCATCGTAAACGCTAATCATAGATAGAGGGAAGGGGAGACGTTGCTGGCGTGCGGCGCGTCCTGTTGCTGCTTTTCGTCGATCTCTTTGTGCATCTTGTACCATGTGCGCACGCTGACGGCGAACAAAATCACGCAGCCGAGCAGGAACAGAAAGATCATTGATAGTATCACCGTCTTTGGAAAGCACACATTGTCTTCTTGGTCTTCTGCAATCAGCCGAAATGGTTGCTTAAGAATGTATTCTCTCGTTACCGATGTCCAGCAGTTCCACGTCCTCACCGGCAACTCGCAGATCGTCAACTTCGGAAGCGCCAACGATCAGCGGTTGATCGAGTTGTCTTCGGCTGCGGACGGCTACTTTCGCCTGCACACTAACAGCCGAGCGATCAGCTAGCTCTCGCGCTTGTTTCCCCCCTCGACTGTCTACATTGAATGGTGTCGACCACTTTTTCGGATACTCCAGTCGTGACGCTCTCGACGAATTCGACAGACATTGCTGAAGGAAAAAGTAAGCCGCACAAAGCGAGCAATACACACAGCTGTACCGTTGTATTGCACTCGTTTAAACATGGATGTACTTGACATTCGAAATAGACGACATCCGAGTCTGAGAACTGGAAGCCGCGTAGATGCAGAAACACGTGTTTGTTCCCGTTTTCGCCTGTGCTAACTTGAACCGGTTCTGCGAGAACACGGTCGACGACCACAGCACAACTGAAGCAAAAATTGGTCTAAACTGTGAAGGGACAAAAAAGTTTGTGTTAACCCGTTGCTGTCGAGAAGTGTGAAAGAACTGGAAGCTGTATTTCTGCCATTGTGAGCCAAGCAGTTGTAGAGGAAGAAATCGTAGGCGCCTAAAAATATCAGTCATCCATCAATGGACATGCGATGCCGGTACCGCCTGTGCTGTCGGTGTAGACGTCAAGAGTTATTGGTTGGCCAATGAGTGCAGTTTGAACTGTCTGCCCAGTAATGCCGTGACCGAGGCGCACTGCCATATCCATCAGCGGCGACTGTCCGGCACCGGCGCTTTGAATGACCGTCAGGTCACGGTCGTTGCTTTCCGCCGGTCTGCAGGTAATCATCGCTCATGGACCACATGCAACGGACACGGCGCTCGGCTCTTACAGTATCCGGATCCCTCCGACGACGGTTGGCGACTTCACCGTTACATCTTTCAAATGGTACACGCAACGAACTTCGAACTCGCTTAGATCGTCCACCAAAATGTCGCGCGCACTATTGATCAACAGTTGTACTGAGAACTCATGAGCCGGCTGAAAGAGATCATCTAATCATGAATCGCAGTTGCTATTATTGTGAATGCATACCTTGTTGAGTTGAACGCCGCAGTAGGGTTTGCGAGTCGGGTCTATGTTGAGTATGACACTGAGGGAAAGCCTGCGATCGCCAGTCCCGTAGACTCTGCAGGTATCGTCGTTCTGATGCCCCTTGACGAAGACGACGCCGTAAAACGGATCGGCAAAGTCGAAGAACACGTGCATCTGGCGCGGATCGCATTGCACTCCCTGATCTGAAAAAAGCAGAAACTAAGTGTTGAGGAAGAAGAAAGCGATAGGACCTGTGAGGAGAATGGCTAAGGAGGAAGACGACAAGGCGACGAATAAACTGACGATCGTAAGAAGAAGATGCATTTTGCAGCTGAATCAGAGCATCCGAGCGCCGAGTGCGAGTAGCGGAGGTGCTGCGAAGCGACTGTCACGCCGTACTCGTCGACGATGATCACATTGCAGAGGTCAAGAGACTGGCCAAATAGTGGTTTATGGAGCCTCCAGGGACCAAATGAGACCAAATGGGCATGGCCACGCAGGAAGTCAGCTGCCCACCAGCGCAAAGACGCCGCCAATCGGCGGATGGCCCGAGGTCGCTCCATGAACGCGCGCGTCCCGCCAAGTCGTGTCGATTCGACGGTACTCGCGCGCTGTTCTGTGTAGAACACACCTCCATTAACGACCAACGACAGTCGCCGCGCAACACCGCCTTCGCATATAATGCCATTGCGCCACTGACCACTATACTTTTCTCGCATTTCTTTGAGTTTTCTCATTGTGTATTGAGCAAATTAGTTATCTTGAGCTATACGCTATAGCTTTGCCCACGGAACACGAATGTCATTGCAAAAAAGGAGCAACAGGCACAACGGATGAGTGAAAACATCCTCTTGTATTATTGCACTACCTAGATAGGTCAAACCTTCGTTTATCGTTAATTAGTAGTCTAAATTTATTTACAATACAACATTTACAATTACAAGAACATCAAAACAGGTAACTCGCA
>NIUQ01000103.1:0-76307 GCA_002796945.1 Plectus sambesii | reverse complement strand
TTACATGGATGAAATCTCGGAACCGGCGCCACCACCGCCGCCACCCCGCGTTGCTACGTTTGAAGATGAGGAGAAGTCAAAGGTTGGTTTATCCTGAATTTATCCCAAGTTTATTCTGAATATTTGCTTTTTGGCTATGGTTGGCGTTATGTTCTGAAGATGTATTGCTTTTTGTATTAAGCTATTTCTACTTTGAACTGCGCATTTTTCAAATCAAGCTGGACTCTCTTCTTAAAAATAAATTCAACAAAGGATCCTATTTGATTTGGAAACCCTCAGACTTAATTTATAAAATATCCTATTTCAAATGCAAATGGTATATTAAAATGTGCATATAACTATAAATTATTGGACCACCTTGTGAATAAACACGTCCTTTTTATCAGTTCATTGATAGCTCATAGGACAGCGACAGCCTCTTTAATAAATAAAACAAATTTTCTCCTGAAACAGACTATCTATTATAACTCCACCATCGTCTTGTGCTAATTTTCGAATTTTTTAGCTGCTGGCAGAGTTGTTGAAGAGCAAAAGTCCCGAAGATCTGCAAGCGGCGAATCGGCTGATTAAAAGCATGGTCAAAGCGGTACGTTTGTTCATCTTCTCCAACTGTGCCAGTCTCATTATTCGCTGACTCTTTTGCAGGAAGATCAAAAACTCGAGCGGATGACAAAGCGAGGGGAAGACTTGCAAACGGCGCAGAATAATTGCAAACTGCTGCATGAGATGATTGGTCAATTCAGGCCTGATAACGCGTCCGAGCAGGAAAGCGATCTGATGAGAGTAAGTGAATTATGTTATTTACTGGAAATTGGGCCGGTTCCATAATCGTTTCCTAAAGTTAAGCAATTCATAGCGATACTCAGCGCTATGCTTCATAATGGGCTTAAGTAATGCATAACTTAAGAATGACTTAGGAAACAATTATGGAACCGGCCCATTATCTCAGATCTCTGTCGTTCGACTGCAAAAATATCTGGTTCGCCCATGTGTTTCGACGCGATTTTAGGGTAAATGTATCGAGAGAACTTGCTTACTGGGACAAAAAGAGTTATCTTTGTGAATTCGATGACTTAATTGTCCCACAATTTCCGTACATTCCACAGAAGTAGTATTCGGATTAATACAGATTTTTGGTAACTGCAGTTGAACCTTGTGGGAAGTTTTGGACAAGTCACGATGACAATATTCGATCTTTTGTGAGATGGAGGGATGGTCTATCGAGATATGCCACGTTAAAGAAGCAGTCTAAATCAATATTAAAGCCAGTCTCTATCGTCTCGCGAATTTGCAGTAATTGATCGGATTGGTTCTGATTGGTCAGCTGAGTCAGCTGATCCAGCTGATTGGTGTCCGCCCCGCCGAAAATTGTGTTCTTCAGCACTACCACAGTATCTCATTAGATAGTTTCTTCCTGAATTAGCGCATTTTGTTCATCTTCAACGTCACCCCCTTCCGCCTTTAAAAAATCATCAAGGGAACGATTAAAATAATCATATCAGACTGAAACCTAGTCATTGATCGAATAACTCAATTTTCGGCTGTTGCGCCTTGAATGAAACAGTCGTTAATAAAATCAACTCTATCGCATCACATGCGTGACTGCTGACTTTGCTGACTTTTCCTATTTCCTCTAGGAATTGAATCAAGCCCTGCAGAACCTTCGGCCGACGCTTTTCCGTTACGCGGGGGAGGCAGCGGAGAGCGACGAATATGCACTCGGTGAGTTGTCGGCGGTGTGCGATCAAGCGAATTTATTCGATCATTGTTACACGAGCGAAGCCATTAAGCGAAACTCTAAAACATTCTCTTGTTTGACTTTTTTGTTGCGAGACCTTTGTAGATTTTATTATGCTTTATAGTTTTGTTTTGGGTTGTCAAGATGCACCAGTTAACATTGTAATAGCAGGTTCTGTTGCTCTGGGCTGTGTCCTTTGAATGCTGAGAGGGAATGAAGGTATAATGAGCATTCAAATTTGCGATTAATTCTCTTCGTGGTGAGATCCAGGCTTAGTTTTTCAGCTATTTCACTAATAATTTTGGAATATATTAGCCTGTTAGTTATAGTTTAAAATAGTATATACCTTGAATATTCCTTGAAACCTTGTCGTTAAATACGATCGCATAGAAGATATGTGAAGTGAACTTTGCCTCAAATTTCAAACGTTTTCGATTACTTCTCAAGTTAAAATTCATAACAGTTGTGCCAGAATTGCTTTGTTTACCCTTAAGTGCGCTATTGCGCATTCATAGAATCAATAACATTTCTCATTACTATTTCAGCCGAAGTGCTTGCTGTCAACGACGATGTCAACAAAACGATCGAGCTCTTCAAGAGTCGCGTCGAGCCGCATCTCGGTTCCCTGATCGGCGCGACCCCCGTTGCGGCCGCTGCTGCTCCACATAGTACTGCACAGTCGAATGGTATGCTTTACACCATTCATACTTTTATAATGATAATTTCTAAATCAAAAAGGGCACTTTGCTAGTTAAATCAATAGGGAAGATATTGTTTTTAATTTGGAAATGTCCTGTTTGATTGGGATACTGTCCTTATTGAGTGGGATTGGTACATATTTTTTGGTCGCTCTGCATGAGAGATGCATTTAGCGGGAAGCTCGCTACAATTCGAAGCGACCGCATTTTCTGTCCGCTTTTCATGCCCAGTATCAACAAGTTACGATATTTTCCCCACAAATAGAGATGTATGAAACTCCTCTTCTTTCACATAGCTTCAAAGATCCCAAATAGAAGATTAAAATACTTTTGTTTGTTCCTTAATTCGTTATTTCATATAGTCTTGTTAGCTCAATCCTCATTCAGGCAATAATCGGTCTATTTCAGCGCAGCTTTTGTCCATGATGGACTTTGACACTCCAGCCGCATCGACAGCACCCGCCTATTTTATGTCATCGCACCTGATTCCGGCCAGTTCTAGTCGCGCTTCTATCTCTAGTGACGATGTTGGCATGATTGGTACGGCAACTTTCCTTATTTATGACATTGCCAGTAAACTTATTCTGGCATTTTAACTAATAATTAGCTTGTAATTTATGCCTGAAAGAAGCTATTTATGGATGGTTTTCGAAAATACCCACAATTGACCTAAAGTTAACCCATTTTAACGTATGACATTTCTAACGTTACTGTTTCTGCACGTTAAGTCGGCGAACGATGTAAAAGTAATCCAACGCATCTTCCATCTTCATTTGATTGGCATAATATTTGCAGGTACAAGCGCAGCGTCGACGCCTGCCACAGTGCGCAAGTCGCCACAGTCGAACGGGAACGGCGCATTGGCGGATTTGACGGACGTATTCGGTGGAGGGCCGTCGGTGTCGAAGCCGACGTCGCTGTCGTTGTCGCAGCAGTCGATGCCGTCGAGGTCTCCGCCGTTGGAGACGCCGACGTCGTCGTCGAGCGCGGCGGTGAAGAAGAACAGCGGGTTGGAAGCGCTCGCCGAACTGTCCGACGTCCTCATCAAACAGAATCTCCCCACCGGCAAGCCCTGGGCTGCGGAAGCTGAACGGTAAGGCCCGTTTATTTTCATAGAAACGTTGTTGCAGTCTTGCGGGGGGAGAGATTGAGCCAGTAACATAATCGTGTCCTAAAGTTAAGTAATTCATAGCGATACTCAGCGCTATGTTTCTTAATGAGCTTAAGTAATGCATAACTTAAGAACAGCTTAGGACACGATTATGTTACCGGTCCATTGTGTTCCAACAACAATTTAGAATGGGATAAATTGTCAAAATTTATTCTAAAAGTGTCGCTTATACTCACTTTTGCTGCGTCTTCACGATTAACGCGTGAATGTTTTCGTTGCGAGACGCAAACATAATTCTCCTGTAATTGACAAATAAACGTTGGCTTTTAAATCATCTTCTGTAATTGACAAATAAACGTTCGCTTTTAAATCATCTTCAGTATCAGCAAGCATTGATATGCTTTTTCATCTTAAAATCAAAAATGAAGTGCGTTTGTCTTTCAGGCAGCGAACAAAAGTGCCGATGCGCGATTTGTCGTCGACCAAGGCGGGCGTGTCGCTGAGTCCGCTCGATCCCTTTGGTCCGACCGGAACGCCGATCGTTGCGTCCACTTCGACTGACCATGGGAGCTTAGCGCATTACAAAACGAACACTAATTCGCAGCAGATGAACAATGTACTCGTTGACTTTGGCGCCGACTGTCCAGCCGAGGTAAATTTGAAATAATATTTGATATATCATCATAGGTTAGACCAACCGAGCTAAACATTGCGGTATAGACAAACCATACAATAGAATTTCATGGTAGTACACGTGGCCGGAACTTACACCCCACCAATTTCGAACTGTTGCCTGATTGCGTTAAATGCTGTGAATGATTTCACTGCTCACCGTGTGCGATGCCTGCGACGCACATGGTGAGTGTTAAAATCATTTACTGAACTTAGCGCTCGTCAAGAGAAGGATTAAGGTTGGTGGGGTGTAAGTTCCGGTCACCCGTAGTACAAGGTACGGTAGTTGCCTGTAGCGTGCGCCTTACGGTATGTTTAGCTCGGTAGGTCACACGACCATCATATATTGCTTATATTTACCATTTTTACATTAAAAAGGATACTTTTCAATTGAAAGAGGACATTTTCATTTTGATTCGACTAGGAATGTCATCTTAGAAGTGAAAACTGTAGCTTAGTAAAGTGGATATGGTATAGATGTGCCGGCATACCGATGCGATTTCTTAAATATCATTAAAATTTTGATAACGATTACGAAATTGACGTATCGATAGATTGCTTGAATTGAACCCATGTGTGGGTGTTGCAGGCCGATGACGATCTGCAGAGTTCAGCAAGTACGCCGTCGGATATGTTGCCGCAGTCTTTGTCGTCTGTTGATGTGCAGCTGTCTGATATCAAGCCCTGTAAGTGATCGGTGAATAGGGGACGGGCAGATTCTGACCGCTCTAAGCGATTATCTTTATAAACGGTTTTTGCCGTATATAAAACTTAGGGAGTTGAAGATTCTGGACGGGACAGATCTCACTGTTTTAAGTTTATTAATGATATAGGCACATGACCGCTATAACCAAATTACCACTATTAGCAAAACCGCGAAAAACTATTTCTACTGTATGGAACTATACTAATCGAAACCTCAATACCTTTCTTGACTGCTATGGCAGCGATCTCTCCATTGGTATTGATTACCATTATAGCATCTCGATTACCACTGGTCGTAGTCGATAGAGGCGGCATTAAAGCAGTGCTACACTACGCGGCTAACCGCCCACGCGCCGACGTGCTCACGACCGTCATCTCAATCTCCAGCAGTAGCACGACGCCCGTCACCGGCATCTCCTTCGGAGCGCGGCCTGTTTCGGTTCGTTTCAGTGGCGCTTTCCTTGAAATTCCTGAAGAATGGGGTTCCGAAATCACTTAAAGCTATGATTTATCAGAGATTCGCGCTTGTCCGCATCGAAATGACTGATTATGGGACATTATTATGCAGGATCGCCCTTTACTTTGGGATTTAACGTGCATGCAAGTTTTGCATGGGATAGCGGGTTCTTCATGTTTACTATTATAATCGTCACTCTTGCATTAAGTTTCGTCATCTCTGCATTTAGTGAGAATGCAATTCTGACCAAATTGAATGCAAGAGGGATGAATTAGGGTAAAATATCCAATATTATGGGCCGGTTTCATATCGTGTACTTTAGCTAAAGTCATACTTAAGACCTATCCTTTATCATTGGGTTAAGTACGACTTTAGCTAAAGTACGCGATATGAAATCGGCCCTATGAGTCTCAGTAAACAATCTCTACAAACTCTTACGTCTTTAACTGATGATTACGTTTGCAGTCCGAAGTGGCCATCAAGCAACTGGAGCAGTCCGCAGATTCGCTTCCTGCCTACAATCCAATATTTCCTCAGCAAGCAGTCACCAGCATCCTCCTTATCGCGTCTTCTGGACCCGCCGCTAAAGTACTTTTCATTTAGCTTATTTTCACACCCATTTGACTGTCACGATTTGTTTTCGTAAGACTAAGTAAAAAGTTGTAAGAGTTCAGAGAATTTCTATCTCTTGCAAAATTTAGCAGCTAACAAATTGTTCTTTTTGTGGTCAACCGATAATGACTCGGTGGGAGTTTAAAGCGACATGCGAGCTGGTCCTTAAAACTTATTATCATCATCATCCAGATATTTCTGTTGATTCTCATTAAAACGACGCGCTTACTAGCAAAGTAATCGCTCAAACTTCGCGCTCTGCTAACGTTTCTTTCATCAATCTCTGTGAGCTGAACTGAGCAATAGAAAGACAATTTTTTGCAGACGATGCTGGACTACACTTTGGCATATTCCGCATCATCCGACTTCTCAGTCAGCGGCTCCTTCGAGGTTCTGCTTCACGAATGATACTGGTACATAACCTTCCTCTCTCTCTCATCACCGGCCAACCCGACACGCCCTGTTGTTGAAAAGAATCTATTCACTCGTCCGGCGTTGTAGTTCTGGAGCCAATCTCATAAAACTAATGGAAATGAGATTATATTTCATATTAATTTTATGAAATTAGCCCCTGGGGATGTTCCAGGAAAGAAAGTAAAAGCGAAACGGACGGTGTCCAAAATGACCGGCAGTTTCCCTCGGCGACAACCGCTCATATTCGATGCCGTACACTTAGCTGTCTCTTTTTCTTTCGTGGGATAGGCCCCTCTCTATTCTCTTTCCTGCTTTAAAGTTCTGTCGGTCCTCGCCTCGAGTTTTTTCTCCATAAAGATATTTCACTGTGATCGGCAGTCGTCTTATTTATTGTCCAGAACGGTTGGATTCGGGGATACTCGTAAATCGCGGTGTAGGGGAAAAGTGTCTTGTCATCGAAACGCCAGTATTTAGAAGTTTTCTATGGATCTTCACGTCTTTTTAGTGACTTTCCCCCCTCGTAGTTTTCGACATTCCACCGATCGTTCGACTTGACTTGAACTCGTCGGTTCTACTAAGAATGAACTTCGACTTTGTTCAACTTGTCCCCCCCTCAACTTCGTAACTACTGAAAGTCCAAAGTTCGAGTTATTTTGATTTTTTGACTCCCTCGAAATTCCGACTATTTGATCCGCCATAAGCAGCTAGGCTTGGAACCTGAACCTGAAAATATAGGCAGATAAAAAATGAGACTCGACCTGAAACTCGATTTTTTTGCTTCCCGAAACCGAGATCGTAGTATCCGAATCCAACTCTATTGTCCAGTGTTTGTGATCGTCTAGTGAATAGGCAATACCGTGTGTTGTATCTATCGTGGATATCGATATTAACAGTCATTTGTAAGGAGTCTGAAACAAGGTGAAATTATGTATTCTTTGCTACTGTGGTCAAATGGCATTTTCGTACTTTCTATGTGTGCTTGCTTTCTCTCTGGTTGCGTCCTCCTTTTGAAAGCACTTGTTGCTCAAATCGAAAAACTAAAATATCATCACCGTCGTTCATTACGCAACAGCATATTGAAATATTCTGCAAGTATTCACAGCTCTGGACTTATTAATCGAACAAACTCCCTCACACATTAATAAATTTGTGATCTAAGAAGAAATGAAGACAACTGTTTTTGAATTCGAAGGTATTATTAAGATGGACTTTTTCTGAGCACCAAGCTTCTCCTGGCACAGTTAGATTGTAAATTTCAGATTTCGCTGAAACTTTCCATACTCGGGCATTTTAGTATGAGAGTTTTAACAAGAATTATGCATATTTACCAACATTTTTCAGAAATGAACTCACTTAAGTAAAGAATCCCATGGAATTTTTTACTAAGTCATTACAGAATTCACCGAGCGCCTCACTGAGAAAACATTGTTGAAAGGGAGGGATGTATGCAACTTCCCCCCATTCCCTCACGCCCACATCTGGTTAGAACGAACCGTTTGCCTGCCGTCACAGTCACAAAAATAGCAGAGGTTGTTGGGCAACGAGCAGTCAGGCAGCAACTTCATCTCAAGTGAAAATTTGAAAATGTGCACGTCGAGCTTCACAACTGAATGGTTCATGAACAACAAATGGCTAACAGGGCGAATGAGAACTTTCCAATTCAATATTTCGACTAGCTGTTTTCGCTTGTTAAGCAATTAGTTTTTATGCTCAGCTTGCTGATTTGTGATCACTGACATATTATTGGCAGAAAAGCTTTCATGAGAATGCCTCAGTGCCTCGGAGCCCTCTAATAACGCAGAATTCTCTTTGCCTGGCGCATTTCACGCTTGGTGAATGTACACTTCCATAATTAGAAGAACAATCCTGGAAAGTTATGGAACAAAATCGACTGTGCTCCCTCATCGTCTAACACTGAAATCAAGATATTTTTAACTAGCTTTCCTCTGTCAGCAGTGCGCGTTTGACATGGTGTGTATTTAAATGAAAAATTCTGTCAGGGCCCTATTTCACAAACGCTCAGAATCGGAAATCTGTGATAAGTTGGCTGAGCCTCATATTGTTGATACGAGGTGATATACGGCTGATATGCGCTACTCAGCCAAATTATCACATATTTCTGATTCTGAGCGTTCGTGAAATAGGGCCCAGTTCGTTTTCTGCTTTCTTTTTATCAACCAAAACTGTCTCTGTGAGCAAACTGCGATCAACAATAATACGAAACTCATAAAATAATAATTACTTACAGGCAAAACTTCCATGTCACGAATATCTACTCCTAATTCAAAAATGATTACGAAAGACCGATGAGAGAAAAAAAGAAGTTGCTTTGAACTAAACGTTCTTTAGTTAGTGCAAAGTGAGATTAGTCACGAGTTAGGTAGTGTATCCGAAACGCTCTAGAATGAATATAATCATTTAATGATTCTTTTCACAGTAACAAAACGTATCAAAATTTTCGTCAAATGAATGATGTCACCAAGTTTGATCGCAATCTCAGTTAACATGGATGCCTTTAACGAGCAATAATCATTTCAATCGGAATAGAACGGCGCCCCCGTCAAGTTCATTAAAATGTCACGATTCGTGATCGCAGTGTCAACGAACCGCGAAAAGCGCATGGCAGACATAATCATTGCATTGCGTGATACATGAAGGACCGCGAACTGAAGTATTGGTACAAGTTCTAATTAAGCAACGCTGCGTGGAGCTTCTCACGGAAAATTCATTTCCCCATGGATTCGCAGGCAAACGACTTCAAACAGAATACAAATGTCTTTTATGGACAACACAGAAGTAAGAAAACAGCGAAGAAATTCGCAAAATTATTTCATGAGGTCACATTGAAAAACATATGGTCAGCTCTGGTGAAACGGCGCTTCGAAGACTTCTTCTGGATGGCAGTCTATCTATCCTGCGCAATTTTGTCAATATTGATGACTGTTCAGATTCTGAAAGAATATCATAGGAATACTATATCATTGAAATCAACTCCAAAATTCAATGTAACGTTTAAGTTACCGGATATTGCTGTTTGTTTGCCGATCCAATACAATGAGATTATTAAATCGTTGAAGGATAATAATTCATATATAACAGAATTGTATCCTCAAGAATCTTCGATATTTCACTCTGCAACACCTTATAATGACGTACTAATGGAATTCCTCGCCAATAACAAGACTTGGAAAGATGTCGAAAACGATGAATGGCCATTTATCGTGGTTTATCTGGCGCATTATTATCTGGCGGTTATATACGACACGGAAAACATGCGCTTTAACGATCGCAATCCGATGGCTGCACTGTTGGAGCGATCGAATAAGGAATCGGTGGCCATTATAGACCACTTGATACCGGCACTCGACAAATGGAATGTGAACATTAATCAGTTTGTAGAGACATTTGGAAAAAAATTTCAAACTTACAGTTGGATTCTCGCATTTATCCCTGCAATTAACTTCGTCGATTTAGGGAACAGCAGCGACTTGCGAGTTGTCGACATTAGCATGAATCAATTATGTTACAAGCTAGATTTGCGAAAAGTCGCTTTTGGAACAGAACGAGATCGCATAGTAATTTTTACCGGTCGGAGCGATTTTCCTTTCATGTACAAAAAACATTTTTATTTGTGTTCAGATACATTAAAATGCTACCAAGACCACTATAACGAATCGGTCTCGATTCATTTTAGCGGAAATGGTCGCCCAACAAGCAGCATAAGTGCAGTGAATTATATGTACAATGTAAAGTATACACAATATGTTAAGCTGGTTTTTGATCAATTGGTACAATATGCTGCGCTCTCCGATGTACACAGTACCCCATCTTGTGGAACATCTCACATTTCGAAGCAACAATGCATTTCTGAATGTCGCTACAGGGCGGTTAAACGCCAGTGCAATTGCTCTTCCTGCACATTGCTCGAATATTCCACAAATTCCGAAGATGTCTATGACTGTTGTTTATTCAATTCATATCAATCATGTCTTTTACATTTTATAACCAAAGAAGAAGCCGAATGTGTTGACGCCTGTCTTGATCCGTGCAGCACATTACAATATAAACTGACCAAGACGCTGTTTCATGGTTGTGGCAATGATTTATACGCCTCATATATTCGAGGCTGCTTGCACGATTTGGGAGAATATGAAGCGGTTATTGAACTACTCTTTGACACATCCATATTTTCTGTGTCCGAAGAGATATATGATTGGTCGGTGGAACGTCTCATCGGCGATATAGGAGGAGCTATTGGACTTTGGTTAGGCCTCGATTCAGTCACGATTGTACACGCTATTTTGACGACTCCACTCATGTTTATCATCAACTACTATTTTCGAAATCATGTTACGGATGAAAATACAGATAAAAGTACGGCGACACATCTTTTTGCGATGATCTGGAAAGGTGAATGGAGAAGTGTACTCTCATATTGTAGAAAACCTGCATTCATCAAGTATTTTATTAATAAATTCATCTGGATTATACTTTTTTTCACTGGCGTTGCATTAACTGCGAAAATGTTTGGTGAGCTCATGCGGCAATACAGAGAAGAAAGCACACGTTCTGATATGACATTTATTGCTAATGAAACAATGACACTCCCGCCCGCCATAGTTTGCCATGAAGTTGATACTGATTCTTCTCGGAGTTTAGGCCCGTTTGCTCAACCAGAATTCGACGAATACTTTTCTCAAAAAGACTTCAATAAAGAAACTTTTCTTGGGAATGCGACATGGCCGCCATCCGTAACGTCCTTGGCGTATGTTTATCTTCTTGCTCATTTTGCTATTGAGAGGAACGAGAAATATAATAACGGATTTTACCTGTCATCTATCGGGATTGGCACGAAAAATACACCAGCTCTCAACACACGGTCGGCTTCGGTTGAAGCACACAAATTAATGCTCAAACTGGGTATCACTTATGAACAGTTGCAGCAAAAGTTTAGCAGTGAATATTTGAAACTGAATCGCGCTTCGGCTCGTATAGAAAACATAAGAGGCGAAGCTTACTATGACGTCATTTACCCAACAAAAGCAACAGTTGAACGTTATCCAGAAGGTTATTCTAGTGCTATGTCTGCTGCTGTATGCTATTCTCTACCACTTGACAAATATCGTTTTCTCGACATCAATGACAGACTGAAAATACGTCTATCGAATATTACCCACGTGAACACTTTCTTAACATTTGAATCAAAGGATGCATTTCAGTTGGAGGCTGACGTCCATATTTATGAGGACATGGCAAATCAAGTCGAAATTTCGTTCATGTACGAAAGTATTCGTCGTCAACTGCCAACCGTCAACAGCGAAACGAGATGCTCAGACGAAAAGCTGCGAATGACATGTGTAAAGGAGTGCTATTATCAGTTGCTTGAAATGAGCTGCCGTTGTATGGATAATGTGTCATATACGACTTACGCGTTGCTGAACAACTCGGATTGTTCATGGGAACGTTACAGTGCCTGTTTGAGAACGTTTTCCAAAACCGTTTGGAAGAACAAATGCAAAAACAGGTGCAAGTGGCCTGCATGTAATCGTCCTTATTTCGCATTGGGCGCAGATGTGAAGTACACGGATGATCAAGTCACTAATATTGAATTTGTTGTTAAATTCAGCGACTTTACCTATCCCTTTATCGACGAGACTCTAGTTTGGACTACGTATAAGTTTGTAGCGGCCGTTGGAGGAGTCCTTGGCTTTTGGCTTGGTCTGGATGTCGTTTATCTTTTGGGAGTTGTACTCACGCCCCCTGTGCTACTCCTTGACATTTATTTGAAGCGAAAATACGTCCAGGTCGGTTGAGTTACTGTTCTTGAAGTATCATTTTTATCAGAATCATAGTAGAATTATTCCGCTCATTCATATTTCCTTGGATAATTCCACCCAGATTAGCTTCATATGTAAGCAACTTCATCAAGATTACCTTCGTTACACCATAATTAATAATGGGTTATCCCCCCCTATAGTGAATGCTGGGGTGGAAGGACGATGAATGACATGGACGACGCAGCGCTCATCTCTCTAGGCGTACGAAGCCCCAACAATTTTCGCCACGATTGTCCATAAAACATGTCTTTAGAACATCCAAACCAGTTTCGAGATCGATCAACTCGAGATTAGTACTAAATAAAGAGGATTTCATTCTGCAGGTTATCGTTGACATTAACAACTTTCAGGGGAGAAGGCAGCTGTCCAAAATCTTAAAGCGTGACCAAGAAGACAATAATTACTACAATAAAGTTAATTCATTAATCAAAAAGCTAGCATCAACTGAATCTATCAAAATACCGTGTTCATTTATACTGAAAGAAATTTTTGAACTCTTATTCTGGAGCTTTATTTACTTGTTAAGCTTCTTATTGACTCTGAGTATGGCCAGCGCATTCTCGCGAGAATACTTCGAAAGTCCATCTACATTCACTTACAATCTTATGCGAAACCAATCCATCACATTACCGAATGCGACAATTTGTGTACCGTTGCTCAATTATGAGCTCTCCGAAGATGGCCAAAACATATTTCAGCAAGAAGACAGGAAAAATTTGAAATTTGAAAACATTATTGCACCGAACATGACAAAGGATTTACTGCTGGCAGCGGATACCCAGTGGCCATTTCCTTTATTGCAATTAGCTCATCAAGTTTTGATACTCACTGACAGCTACAAAGCTCCTGATGTGATTGATCCAAAAATTGTTTGGAAATCCTTCAACTCAACTGGCATGGACTCTTTTGTGAATGCAACAGATGCATTTGGAGACAAGCTCGAGGAACTCGACATTTCTCTGAATGAGCTGTTCACAAAATTTGATCTGGAACTGCGCAAAATGTATGAGATTAATGCCTCGAAATTCGACGAAATAAATGGAACATTGGTGGAGAAAATAATCAACGTCAAGCAGATGACGTTCGTATCCGAAAAGCATGTTTGCTACCGACTGTCGTTCAACAGTTACTCATTTAATTCAGTAAAAGAATACATTCGTATTCGAATTGATAGCAGTCGCATACCATCCGTTCGCTTTCGTTGCAATGAAGATTACTGCATTAATAATGACCCTGTCGACAAAATAATACTCGATATTCCGGGTCGCGATATTGGTGAAATCGCCGGCGGTCAATTGCCATTCTCGGTCGAAATCATGCAAATCGTCAACACTCAGCTTTCGATTCGGACTGCTATTGAAAGGTTACCAGAATTGAAAGGTGTTGAGAAATGTTCAAAGACGATTACGCTGGAAGAGTGCAAAGTGCACTGTCGTCTGAAAGCAATGGAGGAACAATGCAATTGCATTCCGGCATCGACTTTGGTTCTACAACCGCAGCAAGAGTTACGAAAAAGGTGCGGTAGAGGTTACTTATTTGGGTGTAATGAGCCTCAAAAGGAATCGATGTGATGGGGTGAACTGACATCTTTTCATGAATGCTATCGGGTAGAAGTATTCTGCTATGTGTCCAGCTGATTCCATTGAAGTGATGATTTAATCGGGAAGGCTATAGCGCGTTGCTCACGCGTTCGATGTACGCATCCTATTGTTTATCAGACCAATTTTTTAATGTAATTTGGAATGTGGTTTTGCACATAAGATTGAGAATGAGACGTACTGAGAATTCAACTTGTCGAATTTCGTTCAGTAGCTTGATCAGGACCCGATATTGTATAAATCCTGTAGTACGGTTAGTTGATCTCTGCGTATTTCTCGTCTTATAGTGTGCATAATTGTTTGCAGACTTTTCTTTCGCACAAAATTAAGAACAGCATATGCGCTCTTGGTTTTAACTTCGAGTACATACTATCGCATTATGTGTGATTGGCTGCGTGCTATCTTTATCTTAAAATTTCGCTCTCCTCTTGTACTCAAAGCGATATTTTACAAGACTGTTCACTGTTTCAGAGTTTGTTCGTAGGGGGGATTCAATTTTTTAATTCTTGAATTATCGTATTTCTTCCAATAATCGCCCTGGCCGATTATTTTTTCAACCTAGGCTTGAGGGGGAACGATTATTGGAGGACGGGCGAGTATTAATTTAACCGGTACTTAAATGGGGCGCTCGTTTGAGAGAGGGCATCTGTTTCTTTCTATCGCCACTTCAACTGATAATATCATTCATTAATAAAAAGATAGTGCCATAGCAGAAATCGAAAGTTAATGTGAGCCATAATCTGTATTGATCTTCATTGCTCAGGCGGGAAATATTTTAATCACTCTGAAGGAGGACGATCGTTGGAGGGTGAGCGATTATTAGAAGAAATGCGGTAAAGTAAATGTTTTTTAAACGTAAAGACAAATTTTGATCATCTAACCTTTTGATAGTTTGACGAAATTCAAATGGGACATGCCGCGCTATTGGGAGACTGCTTCAGTATTAAAATAAGTATTGCACATATTAGAAGCACTGTATCCAGTTTCATATATGAAAGGCCGCAAACTTATCATAGTAAAACTTAAAATGTACCTGTTTACAGCATCACTTTTTTCAGAATTTGTTCCTGGAAACATCTTAAATCTTGCCTTCCCAGCTTTGACAGTGCAACTTTGTTGTTGTGTAAGAAAGCTTGTCTGCCAGAATGTTACTATTTGCAGTATTCCAAAACGGAAGCTCCATTCGGATTTTTTGAAGGATTCACGCAAGTATTCCCTTCACCAACAGCAGAATACATATTGAATGTCATGTCCTTCGAGTATCCCGTTTATACAGAAGAGTATTTGTGGAATTTTTGGAGTTTCATCGCAGGAATGGGTGGAATTCTCGGTATATGGTTTAGTTTCGATGTAATTATTGTGGCAGAACTATTACATTCAGCGGTGAAATGGTTCTTGAAAAGAGTACGTAAAAGTACAATTTCAAACGAAAATCAATGAGACAGTTTCAGTTATAGACGAGTCGGTATTCAAATTGTTTTTCTGTGTCAGTATTAGTGTAGATACTGTACATCTGAAATGTCGTGCGTGCTGTCATTACTACTACAAAATGTTCTCTGGATTTCTCATGCAGGTATTCAATGAAAATTTAAAACTGATTAAGTGATACATAGTTAGAATTCAGTTTTTGTGACAGAGGTTAACGAGAATTATGGTCACAGGAAGCTTCGAGTACAGGAACGGATAATCAAGGCAGGAATGGTGGAATTCTGCGTTCTTGTAACAAGCCCTAACGGCAACCGTAGTCACCCTTTTGCAATGTGCGTTTTTCGTGATTATTATTCCTTTCTCTTTTATTTCATATTATACGCAAACAATTTATTTATTATGATAACAGTTGGCAGATCAATAATATGCATATATCGATCGGACAAATCAGCCAGATTCGCAGAAACCTCCGAGATGATCGACTTTTTACAAATTTCTCTGCACAAAATTAACCTTGACCACTGAGAAGAGATACGAATTACGTTAGGAAATGTAGCGTTTATTTATGAATTTCTCTTAATTCAACCCGAACAATCATTTTTTCAAAAGCGAAAGTACTCATAATCGCTGACGAGTGACATTTTTTCAAATGAAGCAGCAATGCCAGCGGTGTTGCTGGCTCCAGAATGCTGATCTTGAGTGGCTGATAGTGTACCAGCCTTTTCGTTGTCATTTTTCAATAAAGTTGGCAGTACAAATTTGGCATCGATAAGGTAAACATGCGATTTGGTCGCAGAGGAACACTTTTCATTGCCGCAGTTGCCGGATAACACTAACTGACCGCTCTCAGCGGCAAAGTGTAGACGAGCATTTCGAGAGTAAATGCGACACGTCGTCTTATGCCAGTTGATTCGCAAAAATTTCCAGCAGGGCTTTTCTTGCAAATAATTGATGTAGACAATGTGTTCATTGGCATAACTGTAGCAAAAACAGAAATTTCTATAGTTTGTCCAAACAGCAAACGACAGAACGAACAGTCTGTTCAGATCCGCTTTTAGATCGATTTGTATTGTCACTTTGGTGATAAGATCGAGCGTCTTGAGAATGTTTTGATCGGTCACATAGTTAAAACGGCCAGAATTAATGAAGGAATGAAAAATCAGTTGATCAGTGAGATGCCAATCATACAGACATATCTGCGTTGTGATGGAGCCATTTTCATCCACATTGAACCTGACAACGTCGATTGTGATGGCTCCAGACTTTATATCCTTTCGCTCGACAATGCAATACTTTTGCCCTCTTTCGTCGTTCAATAACGAACAACGATTATTATTCCCATCTGCTTTAATACCTGTCAACTTGCACCACAACTTTTCATTCATTGCATTTGCATTTCTATTTCCTTCAATAAGATAAGAAATCAGATACCACTCTTTTTTGCGCTGAATTGCAGTAACGATGTAGCAGTCTGCTCTCGTAAAATGAAGTAAAGATACATCGCAAACGCTTAATTGCTTGCTCTCCGGTCGCCTCTTTGTCGTCATTGCCGTCTGTTTCCCAGTCGTCAAATCCATGAAATGAAACGATTCTGGTCTCAAGCTATAGCCAATAGCAAAGTTGCCACTTGGTGAGACGCAAAGCAGCCTGGCATCGTTGAAAAAGCCAGTATGGCATCTGTTTGCTGAAGCCGACATTGCAAGTGTCCCGACTTCGGAGTCGTAACTCAAATGGTAGAGGGTATGAAATCAGTAGAGCGCAGATTTGAACCGTACTCGTGATGGCAGCTGTGAGATTGAGACTTGTCAGAGTTTCTCGGCTATCAACTACAGTTCTTTAGGTATTGCTGTAAATAAATGACCGTTGATTCAAGGAAACAAAGCAGTAATAAAGAATTAACGTACCGACTTGTTGAGCTTTCCACTTGGATCCAAAAGTTGTATTCTTGTAGCAAGAAAAGGAGACGCAAGTGCCCGCAATGAAGAAAAGGAAAACAAATGCAACAGAAGATTCACTAGCTTTTATAATACACCAGTGCAATGATTTCGTAAAGCGTATGATTCGTTACAATCAACAGAGAGCAGTTCGGCTTTACCGCCCAGCTAGCACAGTTACCATAGGATGATAAGAGTTGCGCTAAGAGGCAAACTAGTAATACACATCAGCCAGTGCGGACATGACTCATACACTTAGCACGTCATGCATACTTCAACACGCGTAATGACGTCTGCTCTTGTCATTTCAAGGTGGGTTGGGGCATCCTAAAAGTACAGATTATCAATTAAAAACCCGTGGGCATACCCCAACTGCACTATGAGAGAGGGACACTAAAGCGCTTATTTTAAATATAAATATAGACGCCGCTAATAACTATAAATCCACCGGTAAGTGTGCATATCATATGTACGCGACTGCAGCTGACCTCGTTTTGTATTTTCCTTTGTGATCTCGTCTTGTTTGATCACCATTCTGGTCAAACATAACGAGGGGGCCGTTTACAGGCTACCGCTTTTTATGCGGGCCTAATTAAATCCTATCCGGACCTTGCTGTGAGTATCAACCTATCAACGGCATTTATTCATCGCACATGAAAGTTACAACATTTTGAACTGAGCGCAAAATAACGCATTAAATACAGGCCATGAGGGTATTGTATTTGTCTACCGTTAGTGCTTGTCATCGTCCAGCTGTCAGGTCATGAGATGTCAGTGCTGGCCGCCGCAGACACTGCAATATCAGCAAACATTTATTGCCTTATTTAACCAACATCAGGAACAGGAACGTGAAACTAGGATGATCACATGTCATCCCAGAAACTTGAGAATATCTGAGCGCCGAGATTACTGGAAAGATATATATTTCTTTCGCAGAATCGATGAAGATAAAGCAGCATGAGAATAATATGTTACAATTGCAAATTAGAAAAGCCCACGAATAAGAATGCAAGGGTGAGAGCGAAATGCAAAATGAGAAATCCAATCATTGCGATCACGTCGAGTCGGTGTCCAGCGCGCTGCCATTCCTTTCTGAGACGGTCTTCCGTGTCTTGGTCATACCTGTGCTCTGTTAATTGCTGCAGCATTACCTTAATTTCATTCACCACCGTCAGTTGCTGCTTCATATGCTCGTTTTCAGGAGCATGAATATCGACTGCAGCCTCCTTTACCTGAAAATTAGCGCTGTCTCATTTTGACATGATTCTATCATCAGAGAATGACATAATTTGTTATATTTCTGTCAGAGTAAGACATGATCTAAGGAAATCCAATTTTTTTCAAGTATAGATGGTGAGAAAAGAACAGTAAGCTGGCCGCAGAGTGGCTCGGGCGAAATTACGAGGCGGGGTGGCACTAAGTTTTCCATACATTAAGGCGATGAGGAGTACACGGGTACTATCGCACTTGCAAAAATTCAATGTGTCCACATTTTATAACGAGCACTAAACAGAAGCTGGGGGGGGGGGGTGCCATCCCATTCCCAACATATTGGATGATGCCCACCTCAGGCAAAAACTGTCCTCAATAATATAACGCGTGTACTAAATCAATGGGTAGTGCTGGTCGCAAGTCCAGCTCAATCATTACCATACTGCATCCCGATCGGCTCGCATACGCCTTTAAGAAAGCAAACAACATCTTAAAAATTGTCGTATATGGAAAAATAAAATAATGCACCAAGATATCTCACATGTAAAAGATTGGACTGCCGTCCTCAGTCTCTGTCACTGTCCCTTTATAATCGAGAGGAATAATTATAACTTAGACAATCCAGCAAACTGAAGGTGATATAACAGAATAAAAAGACTTCTTCTTTGGATCGGTTTCATATCAAGTGCTGTAGCTAATGTCGTACTTAACACAATGATAAAGTAAGCCCTTAAATACAACTTTAGCTAAATTACGCGATGAGAAATCGACCCTTTGTCTTAGCTGAATAGTCCCGCTACTGCGCAGGGTCAGCTTCGTACAAAAACAAAATAAAAAGACTTACTTTGATATAATGCGACGAATCGGGAGTTTTTCTTCGTTCTGTTCCGATTTTAGCTCTCTTTGGAGTCAGACCAGTTACAATCATTATCCAGCGAGGCACCGGCTCTCCAATTGTCCATTTACGTTGCTGATACATGAAAAACACTGCCACGGCAGCGTTTGCTGCCGATATCGCAATTTGTATCAAAATGTATATTCCTAAAAAACAACAGAAATCAAGAAAAGGGGGTAAAATAGTAAATGGATTGAATGAAGAAACGCTGCTTTGTAATACTACTCGCATTTTTAGTTAAGTGCGCACGAAGAGTACTATTCCAAAATTTTATACAACCTTTCCATGGCTCTAAAATTAGTGTATCATAATGGATGACACAAAAGTTGGGTACAATCGTATTTTTTAAATAGCTTTATAGATAAGGGACAAAGTTGCTTTAGTTTTGGAACATGCAACTTTCATGTACTTTTATATAACTGTGTGAAAGGACATTTAAAAGATCAGCATATTTCAGCAGTGCCTTTATCTGTAAGTGATGATTTCATGGCCCCGAAAGCATGCTCATTTTCGGCACATATTTTTGAAGAATAATGAATATTTAAATAAAGATATATTGCTTGTTGGAAAGAGCAAGTTTCGTACTACCAGTCTTTGGGATCTTAAGAGATTTGAAATTTGTGTTGTATTTCTTAAAATGGTTTTCCATGGAACTTCGAGAGCAAAAAACGACATAAGGGAAAGGAAGCCACGTAATTCACTGGCTTTCCCTTTCTTACTTCTGAACTGATGAGCAAACAAAGGTCTTCGCCGAAGAGAATTTTTGATGGACTATCCAACGATACCTAACTTGTGATAACAAATCTCTCCTCCAGGCTTTATTAAAAAAGTTACCAAGGAACTTCTGGTCATTCTGTGTTTGCTGGTTTAACGTTGTGTTCTAAAGCAGAAAGTGATAAGATCTTCTGATTGATCCATTTTTAAAGAGCAATTCGGCGCAATATTTATAGCGATTGGCTTCGACTGTAATTATTAGAATGAGGCGCATATTCGACATAATCTTTGGTCTCTTCTCATTACCTAGCAACGGCATGCCCTCGGAGGTCTTGGGCATCTGGTCAGTGATGACTGTAAAGATGACGGCCATAGTGAGCAATGTGGTCAGTCCTACGTTAACTTTATCCTCGCGGTCGCCGGAGTCGTTGAAGGGCGCGAATATGCCGACAATGCTGATTGTAGTAATAATGACGCAGGGTAGCACAAAGGTCAGCAGATAGTATGTCGGTTTCCGCTGGATGATGAAATCGTAGTAAACATCCACCCAAGTTGCCCCAGTTATGTTATAGTATACAACATTCCTTCGAGCAATAAATGAAAGCAGGTGCCATTCTGAAAAGAATTTCTCAGACTTAGAGCCATTTATGGAGAAAAGGTGCGATAATCCCACGTAGTTATCATCGCTATCCATCAGATTTGCAATTAAGGGAAAGGTTTGCAACTGGGATAGACATTTATACCCTTCATACGGCCGTAAGGTTGCGTCATATCAATGAACACCACTGAGTGATACTTTTTTTATTATCAATTATCAATATCAATAAGCGCTGCGCGAATGGAATAAGCATTTCGTTAGTTCCAAGAACAGAATTATTTATTAACTGCCTTAATACTGATGTGCGCTTAAAAGTGCACTGAAGGAGTGTAGACTCTGCGGATTTTGCAACATTGAATAGTGCAATCAGAAGATGTCTCACTTAAGAGACACTTGCAATCGATATTTTAGAACTAGGTCCTCCTGGATGGGGGGGATATGCGCGCGGCAGATATCAGTCATATATCTGCATCAAAACTGCAGTTCAACTCAGCTTCACAACTGAAGCGAAAATTAAATGTACCCGTATTGTTCTCGTTCAGATCAAGATCCGTTGGAGTCGAGTAGAAAATGTTCATTTAGTCGCCCACGTACATCCATGAAGTAAAACGCATTGTACAGTTTTGCACATCAAATGGAAACATATGGATCTGAAAAACTTTGTTTTCTGGAAAATAAGTTAGCTTTGCTGACCAACAACTAAGTTGATAAACATCAACGGCTCTTTCGTGAACTGCTCTCTTATCAAACGTCCTCAAATACACTCCCCTCTCTCTTTTTGGTATTGTTAGACGTGGGTTTATTTGAGAGAACCTATTGAAGTGTGAATATCTGTTTGTTCCAATGGCAACCGAGTGTGAGTATGCAAGATATATAGTAGCATGGTAAATATTACGTTGTACTTTGGTATATTCAGCGCGATATATTTCCTAATACAGCATAGGACGCCGACTGAGGCTTTTATAAAGTTCCCAGTCTTAGTCAGTTGTTTCGAGCCATTTTTTGCAATCTTCAAACAACTCGATGCAATTTTACGGCAAAGTTCAAATTGCAGGGCGAACTTTGTTAAAGAAAATAGGGTATGTGTGAAATTTTATCACTATCACACACTATCAGAGAAGAAAGGTGCGCTTGTACCCATTTCACAACATGCACCAGACCAAAATACATCGCCGTTCTTGCTTACTGCGAGCGATGCTTCGCAACCCTTTACTTTCACTTACTTATTATTAACTCAAAATGTGAACATTTCTTACGTGATATTTGCAGTGGAATGTCACTACTTCGGGTATGGTAACGAGAATGGAACCGTCGTAATCAATGCTGGCATAGTTCTTGTCTTCCGGTAGGGTAACATCTAATGCCAACCTGCAAATGATTGCTTGCGTTCCATACCAAAAACAAGGCGTCTCTAGTTAATCATATAGAAAAAATTTACTGATATAAAACGTACATATTGATGACAACGATATCGGGATACCATATCCAGCTCATAGGAATCAGCAATTGTTTCACCCCTTCGTATTCGTCAGGATCCCAGCTGAGATAAAAATCTTTCCACATCTGCAATGCAAAAAATCAGTGGTCCAATGAATAATAAGGCTGCTTTTGACTAAAAAAATGTTTTAGCAGTTAACGCCTCCTCCTGGCTATCATTTAAGCTATCAGCGCTTAGAATTTGACAAGTCTGCATTATGTGCCATTTGTTTTGTTAAAGCTGCGCTATATGCCGAACATTAAAGCGACAGACATTACAATTTCGTCATGTATCGGCTAAAGAGCATACCCTTCACATTTATTGCTTACTCTCTCACGAATAATTTAAACCATCAGGAATTTCTCTGACGGAAAGATTAAGTTTTCAATGAGAGCAAAAAATTGCCAGTTGAAACATTGAAGTTAGAGGTATAGCAAATATAGCCCAAAGATGAATCGTGCCTTACGATTCGAGCAGTAGGGACCATGAGCAAATTTGGTAACTTACAATATAAACCCCAAATTTTATCATCAAATTTTAAAAAACGTCGCCAATTTGGATAAGAAAATTTTTTTAGTAAAAACAAGCCTTTCATACTTCCGAAGCCTAAACTCGCGTCCCTATTCACTTCAGCTTGACTTGAGAAAGAAAAATCCAAACATCTCTGAAGCACAGTTCGCGAAGGAAAGCACACCTCTGCAACCCTCACTAACTGACTAATTGTCTTGACCTTACCATCCGATGTGATTGCGCAATCGCGATGCTCTCATGTGCTTCATCGGTGTCAACAATGCTCATCAACCCCGGGTTCAGGGTGACGTTCGTAGCCGTCGTTGAGTTCTCGACGGGGCGCAGCGCTTTTTCATAGCTTTCAAATAACATATTTATCAGACGCTGTTGACTGGTGACTGGTGCTGAAACGGTGACTCATTTTTTCGTATAAAGAGCTTAACATGCGATTGTAGGTCTGAAATCGTGGGCCTAAGCGTGTTAATTAAATAAAAATCTGTTTTGCAAATTTTCTTGGAAACAGATTTCATCAAAGATCGTTAAATAATCGAATAGCCTACAGAGAGCCAAATAATCAATTAAGATATAGAAATGTGTTTTCATATTCTCCTGAGGATGCACGATTTCGATATCAGCAGTTACTGTATTCCTCCGAATATGAGGTGATAATAAAAGTAGTACCTTTTGACGCTTCGCAGACCTGAAGCAGCAACAAGAAAATATTCCCTATGCCGGCTGTTTGGAACCACATGGCACTCGAGAGAGAGGCCGTGCAATCAGACCGCTGCAGAACGTCCGAACGATTCTGCCGTTAGTACGCAACAACCCTTTGAGATATTCTCTAAAACTGACATATAAACGAAAACCTTCTGATGAATTAACTTGCATATAAATCAGCAATATCAGTGCTACTTTTGCTCTTTTAATTAAGCTCCTGATGCGGAGGTATTTGAAACAGAAATCAATTTCTTATGCGAGCCAATCTGTTTCAAAGTGTTTGAGGCTAATGTGGTCCGCCTGGATTCCATTAGAAGCAATCAATGATGACAAACGTGGATGAATCAACTTGGGAGCAATTTACTTTGGAACAACCACCTTTGAAAATCAATGATATTGAGGTGGAAAGGAGTCTGAAAGTTTGTTAACAGCAAGCAGTTTCTGACAGTAGTATAACTGATCTCATAACACTGAAACTAAGAATACAATCAGTTCCCAGATATCATTTTTGAGCATCCGAAAAGCATTCAAAGTGCATACAACTTTATCAGAAGCTTTGTAATTTCAATATTCGTTCGAAATGGGCAGATAAATATAAATAAAACTGTACCGCTTCACGGTTCGCAGGCTTTTAGCAGCAGCAAGAAATTTTCATAAGATGGTAAGAAATCGCAATGCGCTCGATAGGCTGTCCGATAAGCCAATTGCACTGAGCCTCAAACAAGTCTGCTGCAGAAGCGGAGCAACGCTGTTATTATCTTTTTGAATGCGTATGATTGCCACCTGCATGTATGCTTGTAATATTATTACCCAAGTCCCAATTGCAATTAGAACTAATCCGCGTCAAGCTTATCGAAAATGTAAGGCACTGCTGCAACAGTAGTGCCTTACATTTAGCGACATATTAGAATTATTGATTTGATTCAGTCGTGAGAGTTGCTTGATAACGTCTGCCAACCTGTCCTCACACTAATTAGCATATTTTTCACCCATTAATGTCAGTAACCTTACTAAAATTCTGAAAAATCACCTTGGTTCATGTTACTGCACGCTGTGCAAAGTTGTGCGAAGATAAAGCTGAGTTCAAGAAGTTCAATTTGATTCTTTGGCCTATTTTTGAGCCTATCTGATTTGAATTCGAACTGATGGACGAAGAACCGACGTGAACGGAATGAATGCAAATCAAGCAAAAAAATTTGAAAAGTCGAACGATCACATAAATTTATATCGGTTGTTAACTGATGATGCACAACAATGAAATAAACAGTTAATCTTTCCAAACGTAATCGTGCAGCTGTTCTTCAACAGCGACATAAACCGCACGGTATATCACAAGAACGTATCAAAAAAGAAACCATATGACATACAGTAGATAATAGCAGTAAAAAAGAGAAGACAGAACAAGTCAATGTACATGAACAAGAGAAAAATGGACTAGAGATAAAGAGGATCAAAATTTCTTCATCAGTAACAAAACAAATGATATATTGATCCCTTAGCGATAAAGGTTAGGTGTATGAACACCGCAGCGAGTGTGCTCAATTTAGTATTTGATACTAAGCGTGCTACGCAGTGTTCCCTGCAGCTCTATGTTACTGATTAAGAAATCACGTCTATACATGAATTCTTAAGATGCCGATGGCAAAGGGGCGAGAGTGTCGCCGAGTAAGCGAATGACCTCCTCCGGGGCGGCCACTTCCACGTCGCCATTCTCGCGAATTCCAACGCTGACAAAGAAAACATTCGATTGTGTTAACGTAATTTTAATTTGCAATTTTCGCTAAACTGGAAATGATATCTACATCAATCAGCATAATGACTGATGTATTTTGAAAGACTGAAGCATAATAAGAAAAATCGCCTTAGGCTTAGATGTCCCATTGGCGTAGCGCAATAGTATGATTACTTGAACCTCAGAATAAAGAGTGTACATCGCAAATATCCTAAAAAGGCCGCTGACAATTTTTTAAAAATTGCTCACACTCCGGCATTGAAGAGGGCAGGGCGCAGGCTGTTCATTGTGGTGAAGCCACTGTCATCCCCGGCGACGGTCCACGGCGGCGTGGAGAGAGGGAACGGCGGGAAAGGGAGGGCGTTGGAGACGTTCGCTTCCAACGCCGACAGATGCGACAGAAACATCGCAGCCGTCATCCGCTGCGGCATCAGCGGAGATGGCGCGAGAGTAGAAGTGATTGCCTGAATTGGAGCAAAACTGCCCATCGACGAATCGACGGCGACTGCCGCCGTCTGCGTCGACTGATGCGACTGCTTTGGTTTCGCGCTTTGTGTCTGAAACGTTATGTTTCCTCAAGGAAGCAAATACTTTTTCCGTCGCGTAAACGGACCGCACTGTTTCCTATTTCAGTCTCGCAGCGAATAACCCGCGAAACGCTAATAGCGCCGTCACAGCGCAAGTCACCCAAATTAATAATATTCGCTTCAGGACGACAGATGTCGAGCAAAATTTAAACCAAGAAATAGATGAAAAGAGAACAAGGAGGACCTGAGTGCTGACATGACGACGCTTGGCGGCGGCGGTATCGACCAGTTGAGAGCCGGATCGTTTGCGACTCACATTCTTTGGTTGCTCCTTCTTGGCAGCAGATTCGTTGGGCTCCGTTTTTAACTTTATTACTTTTTTGGTATTCGTCGTTTCCGTCGACGGCGACACCAATGACTCTTCTGCAACCGCGGCGAGATTATTACGCAGAATAACAATGCAAAAGAACAGAATCACTCCACACCTTTAACTTCCCGACTTGTAGAAGAAGAAGCCTTGTTCAAACAGAAAACAGCCATCCGTTTGGACTTGGCTGCAATGAATACTGGGGATTAAAGGAGGCTGAGGAAACGTAAAGCTCGAAACGCTCTCCTTTCTCTAGGCGCTCAAAGAACGTGCTCGCTGTTTCAACTGATAATGCAAGCTGAAGGAGGGATTGGCCTAAATACAGTATATCTTCCCCGCCTCTTTATTGTCTTTGATAGATTATTTACTAACATACATATACTAATGCGCCTAAATTGCGCGATTACATGGGACTGTCCAATAATGAGCCGGTTTCATATTGCATACATCAGTTAAAGTCGTACTGAACACAAATACCCGCACACTGCGAATTTAACAAAGTACGTAATATGAAAAACCGGCCCAATAAAAAACCTAAGGCTCGCGAAATCGCGCAAGCATACCATTCAGAGAAGCAGAGCTGACTTTGCTCTTCGGCAACTGCTCCGCTTTCATCAATAATTTGCTGTCCGCCCGTCTGAACGCAGGCAATGGCCAGTCCGCATCGGGTATCACAGAGCCCTCTGAACAACACAAAACTTTGTCATTGCAAATCGGAAAACGAGATAACGTACGATATTTTGCCGATGGATTCGTCAGGCGCGGATGAGTGAACGATTTGCGCCAGAAGTAGATGATAACAGAATCTGAATTATTATATATCCATCAAAAAGTTGAGGAGATACAATCAAAGTGGTGGGTTACAGTGCAATCATTATGCGCACTAAGAAAGGAAATTTTTTAATAATTAGTCTAGCGGAAAGGAAGTGTACGATATGATGTGATGCGATCCCTTTCTCAGATACCCAAATAGAGTGAGAGAACACAAAAGATTGCGTATCAAGCTAATACCGTATTCAATCAAATATGATTGCTTTCTAACATGCTTGCAATGCAAAGATTATTTCAGTGCAGGGGTCACATTCAGTCTAGCGGATTGTATATGAAACATTTTTAGACAAAGAGCGTAAACGGGGACCACTTTCAGTTCAAAAATCTTCAAGTGCAGTTGTGTATAATTATAGTGCTGATGTAAATCCTGTCCGAAAACGCGTCACATCGCGTCATTGCATACATGCCTAAACCACACCATCAGTCAACATAAACCGCATAACAATCATCTGATAATGACGTATGAAAGGCAAGCAACGCACTGTTGATGACGACATCGGCATGATCCGCGAGCATGCAAAAGTGGAGCTGGTCGTAGAAGTCGGTCACCGTCATGTTACCGGCAGAGACGCGCGCCTTCGCTGCCACAACCCGACAGAACTGCGCAAAGCTCAGCACCTTGGTGCGGGCTGCAAATCAGGACACTCTTCAGTATGTAATTCCAAAATTAGCAGTTTAGATGCGGACAAGCGTAGATATATGGTGAACCATTGCGCTATATGATTTTCGGACCTTAGTTGTTTTTTCTTGGACTAGTGTAGAATAAGACAGCAAACGAAAAAAAGAAGCTGAGACGTACGCAATCGAACAAAGTTTCCCGCTTCGATGAGCGACTGCAACTGCGTCTCGGACACGATCAGCGCGCCCTCGACGAGCAGCAGCTCGTTCTGAAAGCGGTCGTTCTTTTGCTACGACAACAAATATTACAAGATCTATTCATCGAGTAGATATCCCGCAAATGTCATTTTGATGCTGAATTTAAAATAACTGAACATTTGGCTAAAGTATGCGATGAGAAACCGGCCCAATGCTTTTATCTGTCACAATCTCAATTTCAAGCTAAAAAGCTCGCTGCAAAGTTGCGTAAGAACAACCCACGCGATCAGGTCGATCTTCAAGTCGCACGTGTTTGGTGACTGGCGTGTTGGCGCGGTAGAAGAAGTGGCAGATGAAGTGGTTGGGAGGCAAAAAGCGACAATACGACTCCAGCGTCTCGCGCCAATGCGGCTTCACCACTAGCCACACTTCGACGCTGCCGTCCGCAGAATCCATCGCCAGATGCCCTTTGAATGTTCTCGTGGTCAACGCCATCACCTTCGCTCGCCGATTCGCCTACACACCCACGACTTTTAGCTTTCTTCAACCAGTCGGCGGCCTTTCCCACTCAAATATTTACAGATCGTATTTTACAAAATGTGTGCAAAAGACGAAAATTTGAATACAGTGCACCGACGCCTATTGTAGATACGGTACTTAGTGTCAGCATTGCGAGTGCAATTGAATCTGGCTGGAGAAGCAAGCGCTGATCGTTTTATTGTGAGGGACAGAATGGTTATTAGATTGTATGGACCGTTATATTTTCAAGTAAACAGTGGTGAGAAGTGTGTATTGCAGAATCGATGAGACTCATCTATCACTATTTTTTGACTGACGCTACTTTACCGGACTGGGACAAAACTTAAAACGGCCGCCATAGTTAATGAAATCGGCCGGCAAATAATCTGCTACTGAAAAAGGCCGGCAAAAATACCTCTTACTGAAAACGGCCGGCAAAGACGAGAGATTCGTTTTCTTGGGCGGTCGGTCGGTCGTAAATATCTTTCGGTCGCTAATCTCGGCCGGCAGTAAATCTCGACCGGTCGTAAATGTACGCAGGTCAATAGATCGATCAAAAGGTAGCTGTCAATACTTACAATGAGCGATCAGTGACAGTGATCAGTGGACAGGAATTTAAACGCGCCCTATGTTGACCTTGACACGCTGATAATAAACTTGATTCTGATATTTGAATTTTTGTTTTCTGACGTAAAATCAAAAAACAATTGCGTGGGCCCGCTTGTTTTTTGTTTTCTCAACAAAAATAAAAAATCAAGAATCAAAGGTCTGTTTTTTGTTTTTTCGTGACCTCTCCGTATTTCGCGTTCCGCTGCCTTAGACCGAGCGAGAGGCGGTCACTACTTTNAAATACAAGTATCAGCGTCACGCTTATTATCAGCGTGTCAAGGTGAAACATAGAGCGCGTTTAAGTTCCTATCCGTTAGTGACCGAGAGACATTTGCGACCGACCGCCCAAGGAAACGAGTCTCTCGTCTTTGCCGGCCGTTTTCAGTAATTACAGATATCTTTTGCCGGCCGATTTCAGTAGACTTTTTTTTGCCGGCCGTTTTCAGTAGCAGGTTTTTTGCCGGCCGATTTCGTTAACTATGACGGCCGTTTTAATATTTGTCCATTTCCAGTCGAAAAGCAAAAGGGGACATTGATTTTAATTTCGTTTTGTGGTCATTTTTTAATCAAATTAATATTCCCGCCATATCTCGATTCCAATTTTTTTCGAAAAATTGTGACACGATTTTTAAAAGTCTCGACCTTACACACCTCAAAATGAATATTTTCATCAAAATCTCAAAAAAATTTTCAAACCAGTAATGGAAGCTTGGTTCTAAGAAAAAGGGTTCCCAAAATTATGCATTTTTGTCTTTGTGGTATACCAGGGATGTTCTGCTGCTCTGTTGGCAGTTACTTGTAACCAGCATAAAGAGAATAGACTGAGAAAGCCCTTCAAGTCGGAAATGTTTTGGTGTGTTATAGACAAGTGAGGACGGTTGGGTGCGCGGGAGTACGTTCAGAATCTAAGGCACACTGGGTAATTATTATAGATGCGTCGGTCCAGGATTTTTGAGGTCGGTCCCGGTCCCGGTCCAAGGTTCTGTTGGGTCGGTCCGGTCCCGGTCCGGTCCAAAGCTCAGTGAGGTCGGTCCCGGTCCGGTACAGCACCAAGTACCGCGGTCCAACATCAAATACCGCGGTCCAGCACTAAATACCGTCGGTCCACGGTCCGGTCCGTCGACCTTTTTTTGCAATTTTTCCCATGTAGCGCAACTCTGGACCGGACCGAGTAATGCTCGGTCCAAGCTAATCGGTCCGGTCCAAAGCTCGGTCCACGGAAAAACAGGTCGGTCCCGGTCCGGTCCGGTGCACCGAGTGCCAAAAGTGCTCGGTGCACCAAGTAATTCGGTACACGGTCCAGTGGACCGACGCATCTATAGTAATTATTTGCTAGCATCTGTTTGGCAAGCATCGGCATCGTGTAGCTGTTCCCTGAGAACCTGTTTAATAACATGGCCCTAAACCCTCTATTTGCTTACGCCCTTATACCCGTCTTATTATTCTAACCATACACAGACTTGGAGCTTTATCACTTCGCTATTCGCGTGACGTGCGTTCATGCTGCGGCAAACACGCTTCACTAAATGCATGCAGTAAGCGACTATCTTTGCGTACAAAGTGCCTGTTAGTGGTCAAGTGAAACTTTTGCATATATATTATCAACTATTCGAAATTTACTGTGATACTTTATTAAAAAAGAAGAGCACTTAAAATTAGCAACACTTCTAGCACGACGATCAAATTGAAAATGGATGACTGGCTTCAGAAATGCGTAGAATACCTGAATGGAACTGCATATGACGTCATCAACGGCAATACTGAATTGTTGAGTTTCTCTGCGTCGAAAACGATTATCTTACCCCCGATCCCTGATTATAACAAGATTATGAAAAGGAGCAATAAGAAGCGCCCTTATATGGGATCACCAAGCAGTAAAGTGCTTGAAACTGACAAAAATAAAAAAGCAGATACGAGAGGATTTGAAACAGACGTCTCTGTCAGTAAGTACTTTGATAGTTATGGCCCAGGGGGTATTTACTTAAGGAATCTGAAAATTCACGAACTGGTTTCTGTAGAAGGTAAGAAAGCTAACCAGAGGCATTTCCTGCCCGATGCAAAAGACGTTTACGACTACCTTGAAAGTAAAGCCGGGATCGAAATCGATGGCATTCTCATCCATCCAAAAATCGGAATTGCAGTTATTGAAATAAAATCAGTGGAATATTCAAAAGAAAAATCTGAACAACATCATAATCGGCTGCCTAAAATTATTTTTGGAGAGAGAGGCGTCAAGATCCAGCTTAATAACTATGAAAATTTTTTTAAGGAATTGTTTGAAGTAATATTTGGGAAAGAAATCCCATTTCCTGTCCACAAAATTGCTTGCGCGCCAAATGCTGATACTGGACAAACCAACGTGACGGATGATATATACTTGCTTGATAAAAGTGCTTTCAACAATAACGGCGAAAATTTCCAGCCATTTTGGAATCAAATGTTGACACTTGAGACAGAAACACCCAACAAAGACTTTATTAAGTTCGCCGCTGTATTGATTACGTTGAAAACTGCATTCGGCCTTGTTAGTACCTTTAATACCAACATAATTTCCACATCTTACGATTATCTCAATGAGCAAAAGTCATTGCTTGATGATACTGCGCGAAAGCAGCATATGCAAGTGAAACAACAAAATAAAATGGTGTATTTTTGGCTAAACAGTGAGCAACTCAGCATTTATGAAGAGAACGCTGGCAAACATTTTGTCTCAGGGCCCCCTGGAAGTGGAAAAACGTTGCTGATAAAGGCTCGAATACTTAAGTTTAAAAAACGATCTGCTCGAATTTATTGTCCTCCTTTTCTCACTTTTCAATATCAGCAATTTATTCTTGAAAACGACCTTCAAGATAAAGTAAAAGTTTTGAGTTTTTCAGAATTGATTGATGTTGTAAAAGCATTAAAGAAATGTGAAATGGATGGAGTAGATTTCCACGAAAGCAGATATGGATATTTTCTGTCACCAGAAATATATGTTTATTGCGATGAAATGGATGAGAGGACATACAAAACAGAGAATGTTAATCAACTCTTCGAACTGAGACCTGATGACGCTGAGACTTTTGTTGTTGGAGAATCGCCCGATGCATTGATAAATCCTATTTTTGAGCTATTGGTAAATACGTCTTCACTTTATCAAATGCCCCTTTTGAACAATCTGATCTACATTAATAAAATGAATCAACCGAAATAGGGGGTTTTTCAACCTAAAGCACTTGGCGCGATTTGCAAAACTGGGACAAGTAACCTTTAAAATAGTTAGTCAGAGCGGAGTGACATATTAAAGCTGTTAGAAGAACTGCAGGGTGTGTACAGGGTGCGGCAAAAGTTCGATCAACACTTTAATTTGGCTTGCTTATATCTTAACAACGCCATGACCAAATTCAATAATTCTTTTTCAAACAACATCCCAATGTCTGCAGATTGTTTTGGGGCCAAGTTATTTAAGAAAAAAATTGCAAAATTATTTTTTATTTTATTTGGTCTGTAGAAAATTTCGCATTTCTTTAAAACTGGTGGAGAATGACGAAAAATAAACCAAACAGAAAGATTATAAAAAGAAAATTTTTTTACAGATGGCTCTATCAGAGGCAAAAAACCAATTTAGAATTAGCTGCGTTTTACTAAAGTTATTTGCTATCAAGCCGTGTCTGGTTACTTTTAAGTTTCCTTGAGGTGCGACAATTGTTATCTTTGATTGTCCATAACTTATTTAAAAGTGGATAAAAATGAATGAAATTTTGCACACAGATAAAGCAATATGAGGTAGACTGAATGCCTGAAGCTCAATAAATTTCAAATTAAAAAAGAAAAATAAGAACAAAAAAAATAGTGTTGATCGAACTTATGTCGCACCCTGTAGAAAGTTCTGTAACAGAGGTTAAATAACATTTTTTCTTTCATTCAACGAATTTGAAAGAAAAAAAGCTGAAGTATGATTAATCAGAGTGTTCAAAATTTATATCTAAAGACTCATTCCGAATTATCATCTATAGCATGAATAAGAGCATTTAAACGATGCGGTGTTTGACCCGTGTTTTGTCGCAGCTAATTTTCGTGGACTTCTTCCCATGCTACGAGCAAATCGCGCTTCAGAGATCCGGTTTCTTTGCGATAATTTTGCTTGGACTCAAAAGTACTCAGGCAACAGTGAACGGATTTCCCAACAGAACTCTGCGCCATCTCACAGAGCTAAGACTACTCAAGCATTATACATTAAAATGTTTTCCGGTTTTTTAGCTAAAACGGATGTCTGGAAAATATGCTATACATGAGTTCATTGGAATCTGCTCTATGGGAAATTTTGGGGCGAAAATTCCAAGCAGAAAAAACACAAAAATTTGAATTTCTTAAGCGCGATTTACTCGCAGCATGGAAAGAAATCGGGCCGCGTCCAAAATGTCGAGACCCGAATGTTGAGGACCAAAATGTCAAGGTACGAAACGTCGAGACGAGAAAAAATTGGATGTAAAAGAAATCAAGGACACCAAATATTAAGTTGAGTTTTTATCGAGATTAATTGGATGTAGAGCTTCCAATTCAATAAGGCAAAGCAATGCAATGTCGCACATTTTTACCCCGCATTCACCATTAAGATTGAATGCGCGGTAATGTTGCGCGGTAAACGGCATATTGACCGGTACACGAGCACCCTGCTGACCGCAATGGAATCATCGCCTTTGCCATCATCCCGGCAATCAACGCCTACGCATTGTCATCTTGCTCCACTTCTGCTGTTCGTCTTCTCTTTTCTCTTTTCTTTCACCTTCACTTCCATTTTTACATTTGCCGATACATACCTTCGTTCATCTTTCATTACTTCATCGTTCATCACTGGTTACCCCTATTTTAACCTGATTTCACGAATCTTTTTCCTGTCTAGTCGGAATTTGCGCAGGATATGGAAGAAACTGATCGATTTATGGATTATTTTCCAAACAAGGGCAAGCCTGCAATAAATAGCTAGCCTTGACATTTTATACCTCGACATTTTAAACCTTCGGCATTTTGGTCGTCGACATTTCGGTCCCTCGACATCTTATACCTTCGACATATCGTACCCTCGACATTTCGGTCCTCGACATTCGGGTCTCGACATTTTGGACGTAAACCAAGAAATCCACAAAAACCAGTTGCGACCAAACGCGGGAAAAGCACCTTCTCATTGAAATGCTCTTTTTCGTTCTAAAGGTGTAATTTTGAAACGAGTCTTAAGATACAGGTTTCAAACACTCTGATCAATCATATATCAGCTTTACTTTCTCTCAAATTCATTGAATTAAAGAAAAAATGTTTTTAATCTCCGTTACAGAACTTTCCACTCACCCTGTATTTTACATTAGATGTGTCGCGAAGGCACGCGATTTCAGTCCCAAATTAGGGTTTTCTATGAACAGAATGTCAAATAGATTCTAACTGTCTCGTACTTGTTATTCATTCGCATGCAATTTGCGCTGAGTCAGGATGCTGTGACTACAAAATATGCTACATCTTGCGCTCTTGCGCTCTTCCTATCTGCAAAACACTGTTAAAATGTAGTCGTATAGGCCTGTCCCTACTCGTAATTCTCTCTCTTTTATATATATATAGTTTTGTAACAAGAAGTAAACTGAACCACCAAATATTCGTCCATTTCATTTGCCTCCACGACAAGATGCAGCGCGTTCGTGAAAAAATATATCATTATGAAGGAGAGTTAGTTTCGCATAATAAGTTATAGCTAATTAAAGAGATTCCTCTCATAAATATACTCTGCAGCTAATTTGCTGCTATCATATTCGCCCAAGGATCGTGGCGTATCATACGATAACATGTATAAAATCGACAGGAGAGATGCATAAGACATGTTAATGCCATACATAAAATGATCTAATCAAACTTTTAATTTCAGGAAGCTTATCAAAACTTTGGATATTTAGTAACGTCACTGAAAACAATGATGCGCAGTTCGATAGAAATAATTGAGTATTTTCTTTTACTAAATCGATTAGCCCCCCACCACAACTTAAGGGCAGGACATTCATTGAAGTTTCAAGATGTCCTTACGATTTCCTATGTTGATAAAAATGAAGCCATCAATAATATCGTTGACTGTATCAAAATGAAAAAGGAGCAATACAAATACAATGACATGGCGGTCATTACTCTAAAACATCAAACAGATGATATTAAAAATGCTCTAAACAACAAATATATCCCCAATAAGCCTATCGAAGATAATGCTGATACACCAGCAATCACTATTCTCACGCCATTTCAGTCAAAGTCCTATGAATGGAAAATGGTTATTGTATGGATAGATATGGAACATGAACAAGCATTATCACTAGCAGTTACAAGAGCAAGCATTGAACTTATAATTCTTCAGCAGGAAATGATTGGTCAGGAAATATTAAAACAGAACCGAGTAACAAATGATAAAACACAGATCACTGCTGAGAGATCATATGAAGAAGACAAAGTCAAAATAGGAATGGTCTCATTGGTAAACGATCAGCAAATTAGTATATCAATATGTTTAAATAACGAAGGTTTCCCACCGTCACAAGATCTTAATGAAAATGAAAACAAAATGTTACCCAATAATAAAAGATCAAATTACTTAATGGCAAATTTCTGCGATTATGTGCTAAAAATTCCTCACAAGGAGAAGAAGAAGCCTCAAAATCTCACATCTAAAAAAGAAAAACATGAACACTCTATAGCCCAGTTTGGTGCTAAATATGAAAAGAAACAGAAGAGTCCTGAGTTAAAAGAGATAAAAGGAATCACATGGTACAGAAAAGCTGCAGAACAGGGTCACGCTGAGGCTCAATTTAACCTTGGAGTGTGTTATGATGAAGGGCACGGTGTGCAACAATCGTATCATGAAGCTGTCAAATGGTTCAGAAAAGCTGCAGAACAAGATCACGCTGAGGCTCAGTCTAGTCTTGGAATGTGTTATGCCGATGGGGAAGGTGTTGAACAATCAGACGAAGAAGCTGTCAAATGGTACAGAAAAGCTGCAGAACAAGGCGATGCTGAAGCTCAATTTAACCTTGGAGTGTGTTATGATAAAGGGCAAGGTTTGCAAAAATCTTACGAAGAAGCTGTCAAATGGTTTAGAAAAGCTGCAGAACAAGATCACGCTGAGGCTCAGTCTAGTCTTGGAATGTGTTATGCCGATGGGGAAGGTGTTGAACAATCAGACGAAGAAGCTGTCAAATGGTTAAGAAAAGCTGCAGAACAAGGTGATGCTGAAGCTCAGTTTAACCTGGGAATAAGTTATGCAGATGGCGAAGGTGTCTTGCGATCGGATGAGGAAGCTGCCAAATGGTACAGGAGAGCGGCAGAACAAGGTCACGCTCAGGCTCAGTTTTATGTTTTAAACATGATTGTAAATGATCAGTATATTCCTCAATCAGTAGAAGAATATAAAATTTACTTCGGAAAAGTTCCTATAGAAATAAATGCAAGAGCAGAATATAACCTTGCACTCTGTTTTGCTAAAGGAAAAGGAGTGCAGCAATCTGATGAAGAAGCAGTAAAATTGTACAGAAAAGCTGCAGAACAAAGAATTGCTGAAGCTCAGTTTTACCTCGGAGTGAGTTATGATAAAGGACAAGGCGTTATGCAATCTGACGAAGAAGCTGTCAAGTGGTATAGAAAAGCTGCAGAACAAAGAATCCCTGAAGCTCAGCTGAACCTAGGAGTAAGATACGTAAAAGGGCAAGGTGTGCAACAATCTGATGAAGAAGCTGTCAAATGGTACAGAAAAGCTGCTGAACAAGGAGTTGCTGAAGCTCAATTGAATCTTGGAGGATGTTATGATGAAGGGCAAGGTGTTCCACAATCTGATGAAGAAGCTGTCAAATGGTACAGAAAAGCTGAAGAACAAGACCATCCTCACGCTCAACTGACACTAGGAGTGAAAAATGCTAAAGGGCAAGGGGTTCCGCAATCTTACGAAGAGGCTGCCAAATGGTATAGGAAATCAGCAGAACATGGAAATTCAAACGCCCAGTGTAACCTGGGTGTTATGTATCAGCTTGGGAAAGGCGTCCCTCAATCAGATAAAGAAGCTTTTAATTGGCACACTAAATCAGCAGAACAAGGAAATGCAATTGCGCAGTTAATGCTAGGAGGTATGTATAGGAGTGGTAAAGGTGGGCCTGAATCATTTGAAAAAGCCGTCGTATGGTACAAAAAATCAGCAGAACAAGGAAATGCAAATGCACAATTTAACCTGGGTGTTATGTATCAGATTGGGCATGGCGTGCCTCAATCAGATAAAGAAGCTGTTAATTGGCACACTAAATCAGCAGAACAAGGAAATGCAATTGCGCAGTTCATGCTAGGAGATATGTATAGGAGTGGTAAAGGTGTGCTTGAATCATTTGAAAAAGCCGTCATATGGTACAAAAAATCAGCAGAGCAAGGAAATGCAAATGCACAATTTAACCTGGGATTCATGTATCAGATTATGATAGGTGTACTTCAATCGGATGAAGAAGCTGTTAAATGGTACACAAAATCAGCAGTACAAGGAAATGTAAATGCGCAGTGTAACCTTGGAGTTATGTATAGAACTGGGCAAGGTGTACCTCAATTAGATGAAGAAGCTGTCAAATGGTTCAGAAACGCTGCAGAACAAGGAAATGCAGTTGGCCAAAATAACCTTGGATGGATGTATGCAAATGGGCGCGGTGTGCCTCAATCTGCTGAAAAAGCTGTCAAATGGTACAGAAAATCAGCGGAACAAGGAGATGCTCAAGCTCAATTGAACCTTGGAAGGTGCTATGAAAAAGGGCACGGTAGGCAGCAATCCTATGAAGTAGCTGTCAAATGGTTTAGAAATGCTGCAGAACAAGGTCACGCTCAAGCTCAACTTAAACTTGGAGTTATGTATGAAAAGGGGAAAGGTGTGTTTCAATCAGATGAACAAGCTGCCAAATGGTACGGAAAATCAGCGGAACAAGGAGATGGAGATGCCCAATTTAAATTGGGTAATATGTGTAGTAATGGGCGAGGGGTGCCTCAGTCAAATGAAGAAGCCGTTAAATGGTACAGAAAATCAGCAGAACAAAGAGATGCGCGAGCACAGTGTAGCTTAGGATTTATGTATGAAAAGGGGAAAGGAGTGCTACAATCAGATGAAGAAGCTGTCAAATGGTACAGAATATCAGCAGAACAAGGATATGCAGACGCCCAATGTAACCTGGGATTAATGTACGAAAAGGGGATAGGTGTACCTCAGTCAAATGAAGAAGCCATGAAATGGTACAAAAAATCAGCAGAACAAGGATATGCACCTCCCCAGTAGTATCTCAGAGAAAAGTCTAAGAAGGGCAAGGCATTTTTAACTACCTTTGGTGATTAATGCAAGAGGTAATTAAATAGGGTTTTTTAGCTCAGAAATGAAGCAATTCGGCAGACTACTAATTCATAGTTTACAAAGTACTCTCATTGAACAGTAATGCACTTATGCATTCGATCGAACCAATCATGGAAGCAGGCAAAAGTCCATTTTTAATAATATCTGCTAAAACAGCGTTCAGCACAGAAACGACAGCGATTTCATTCTCGAAACGATTTCCCTGTAACTGCTTTTTGGCTAGCAGAAATAAGGAGAATTTTCATGGAACAGGTCGGGGCTGTTAGGCGGGTGAGTGACCTTTTGCACCCCAGTCTCGTGTAAAAAGACGATCGTTCGAGCCGCCATGTGTACTTTTGCATTGTCGTAATACAACTAGATCTCACAAATCCTGGCTTTCAACTCTGTCGTCTGCAACTGTTGGAAGACCGCCGACAAATTTACTTCACAGTTCCATCCTGCGTTCACCGTAATCTGCTCTATTAACGGAATAGCAGCGATCATGTCCTCCTGCCTGAAGAAAACCGTTAACATTCATTTTCCGACGTTTCAATCATGAGCGACTTTCATCGGCGGTGGCTCCTGATCAAGCACATAGACAATCAGTTGCTGCTTCGTTTCTTGATCATTGTTGTAGGTCCACGGTTCATCGCTTGTAAAGATCTCGGGAACCAACTTTGACCGGCCGCCCGTCTAATTTTCTTAGCACTAACTGGTACCATTCGACCCATTGACATTTTTAGTAAGATCTGAAAAATTTGATCTGTGTCAAATATTTTGAATAGGGAGTTATTAGTTTAATTGGAATTTCATAACGTTGCGCAATGTTTGTGAATTCAGATATAACACCTTCGACCGCCATATCTTCGAATAAATAGTGACGAGAAGTGTGTTTTTGAACCGATAAGAAGCATCTTCTAACACTGTTATTGTATGACATTACTTTAACGAACTGAAGTATTGGTGATATGCTCAGTCGTCCCATCGATATACCAACCGCAGTGTCAAGCAATCGAGCTGTAGGAACAGCTTAAGAGTGACTTTTTCTAAGCTTCGAGTTTTTTGTTCAGAGCCTAGAAATATGTTGAAATAGTTTTAAGACTTAGATGAGACTTTGCATTTTGGAGTAATTCAGGTAGGGATGTCCGAAATTTGCATCGAAATTTTTAAAAAGTATTTTCGTGCTAAGATATGACTGTGAATTTTAAGTTGATTTGATAACAACAAAAACAGAATCCAAATCGATGTTTCTGTACTCCATTCGATATGAAACGATGAGAGAAGTGATGTAATCGCGTTATGGGAGGAGAGAAGGAGTACTAATGAGGGGTTGTGGCCCCGACCTCCTGCTGCGCGGTTCTATTCGACTCTTTCCCAGTCTCCCTCTTTTCTATTCTGTTTTTTAATGTCTGTCCATTTGAGTTCACTTCGTTATCCTGTTGCTACCGCGCAGTTCAGCTTGTTCTGTATTGACTACGCGTACAATCAAGATAGCAAATAAAGTCCATAGCCGCTTAACAACTGCATTATTATGTTCTCAGACGATCAATGCTGTAACAGTCTTTAACTGAACTGAGCTTGATGATTCGAACGATTGAAAAGTATACGCAATTATTCCTAGTGCCGCTCGATTATAAATTTCTCATGACTGCTCAAGTCAAGTGATCTTCTAGAAATAGCTTCGCGGCTGCAGATTGAGCAGGTTCCACTGCTTATTTTTGCTGAAATTTGATCAGTTTAAAGAAATGGGAACAGTGTTAGAAAGAGCTATCTCTGCTAGGTACCTATCTTGAGTCCATATGGAAGTTGTTCACCTATGGATCGCGTGATTCCTCCTCCTACCACTTAAAGCCCGATTCTATCCATTTTGTATCTAAAAAACCTTTTTGTGCCACTGCATGGCAAAACGGTTTGCGGTTTCCATTTCTTCCGTAGTCGCATGATCTTATATTGTCTTTTACATCTGTGAATATTATAAAATCAGGGCGCTTTGCATGCGTGATGGTTAGCACTTTGATTCTCAGCATCAGATTAAAGATTTGTTTGAGAATCGAAGCAGCCAAAGTTTTTGATCCTTTACTCTGAAACATTTAGACTAAGTTGAACGATGATTACTTTGATAAGAAGGATGTTTCTTGAGAATGAAGCCAACGAAAAGAAATAACCTCATGACGTCAATTTATTTTATTGAATCAAAAATAAAAGGGGAGACAAGAGTTATTCACAACGGTGAACCCGTTTGTATTACTCAGTTCTATGCACTATCAAGGCGAGTCAGGCAGCAATCGAGGTCATATGGGGCTCTTTTCGATTTCTTGTGTGAGACGCTAATTTTGAAATGTTGAAATTGCTTCGGAATCCGATACTGCTATGATCTGCCTCCAGCCAAGTGTGTCATCGTATCTAAGAGCGTCGAACAGGTGAAACGGTGAAACGAGAAAGGCCAATTACTGCGCTAGTTGATGAATTATTTAAATAATTTGCTTTATTGAACCCTAGTTATAAGAGTTTTCTTTTAGTTGGCCAAGAGATAGGTTCATAAAAATGGCGAACTTGATAGCTGTTCTCGTGCAAGACATCTTAATGCTTTTGTTTGATATTTGCACTGCAACTGGAAATGGTTTTATTCTCTATCTGATACTCACCAACAAGACTCTAAGAAGAAATGAAAACCTGTACTTAATTATAGCTTTAGCTTCTGTCGACTTTATCGTTGCCATCGCCGCTTTTCCTTACTTCATTTTTCTACTGACAGGATGGGGTATTTCAATTATTACTCTTTATTCATTTTGATGTTGATTTTTGAAAAGTTAATTTCAAATTTTAATTCTATCGTTAGAGTCTTCACGCGTAAACTAGAATAAGGACAGCTTATAGTAAATATATTTAGCTTCTTGATGTAAAACGTGGTCTTATCAAAAAAGTGGAAAATCTCCAGTTGAAGTGTCTCTCTTTTCATGTACTGAAATTTCCATGTTTTGTAAATCCGTGTTTGAAATACGCTAATTTTTCAACGCGAAAATTTAATTTTAAATAGCCCATACTTGGTGATTGCGCAGTAAAGTCTGCCTCTAAAGATTTTTGAAGAGGACACTTTACCTAGGAGATATGCTGAGTAAATATTTTGCTGCAGGTTTTACCGTCAATTATCCACCATTACCCATGGTGGTGTTGGTTATGCCGGTAGTCGCAGCTAACAAGATTACCCAAATATTGGACTGCGGCATTGCTATTGACCGGCTCACAGCCATACAATGGCCCATTTCTTACCAATCGAGGAGTCGATTCAGATACACAGCCGCTTTTTTGGCGCTGGGAATTCTATTGGCAACTTTCAACGTCACTTACGCGTTGACAACAACTGAAATTAAGGTACCATATTCTTTTGTCAACTGCTGCAAAAAGTATAAAATTTCAAATTCAAAATGAGAGCGATAGAAAAGGTGTGAGTATCAAAAAGTGTAACAATTTGAACGGAAACTTGAATTTCACAAGAAATGTCGATGACAACCGTAAAAGAAGCGAAATAAGCTCGTAAAACCATATCAAAGCCTACAGTGTATATGTAATGCATTCACTCAACCATATATTAACTTGAAGATTTATTCGGATTTGCTACTTTATTTTCTTGATACCCTTTAACAGAATTAAACTCTTAATAAATTAAGTATCCCATTTTCATCTTTACTCATTGTTTTGCTCTCTCGGATTTTCCTAATAAATTTTTTCTTTCGAAACTCATTTCAGCAACGCCCAGGATGTGCAGTGGCGGGTTGCTTTTTAAGCTCGAGCTTTAATATCGTTTCGGGCTATGTGAACTTGGTCATCGACCCAGTCGTGCTGATTACAACACTGCTGGTGCTGTACAAAGTATACACGCTGAAGACCAGCCGCATCAGTCAACGAAACGAAGCAAGCGAGATGTTCAAACGAGTGCGTGATTTAAATTTGTTTTTAAACAACTTTTTGCGTCCACTGTGGCTTTCGGTATATGCCAAAAATGACACCGTTTCACGTTGAACTCAGTATAAACCCCGATGAATTAGAAACTTTAGCTAACCGAAACCCACCCCTAATAATCTCATACTAAAGTTACTGTCCTGTTCTGTTAAGGGTGGAGGTTGCACATAAAGGATATTGATCGTGCAGAAGTATTTACGAAGTTAACTTGAGTGAGCACCGATTAGCGATTGGATGGAGTGATCGTCTGAAGCGCGCGGTAACGCAGCTGCACAAGTAGGCCAATACACGACAGGAAATAGTATGCTGCAATACAGGCGTTGCCTAGAAAACAAGTATTCTTGCCAAGCAACGAGATATTGTCGCGTATTTATGGCGGTAGCGCAAGCACCAAGCGCGAATAGCCTAAAAACTTCTTGTGAGTCAGGAAAACAAACGTTTTTCACGAGGGCGAGAGCGAGCAGTCACCATAGACGACTTTTGACAGGTCGATCGATGTGGCCACATTGCAGAGACAAATTTGAGTGTATTTTGAAGTCTCTGTGCGCTCACTAGGAAACAGAAAATACTTTCGCGGTACGCAATAAAACCCTTAATAAAGTCAAAATTCTTCCTGAAATACTTTCTTCCAAGTATTACACCAATTATTCAGGCAAACCGTGCAACAGTCGGTGTCATGCTGTGCTCGATTGTCACCATGCTCGTGCCAAGTGTTCTACAAAGTGTTGGAAAGGTCTTTGGCTTTGATCTGTATCAGCAAGTTGGACCGGTCTCTGCGTTGACTCTGATTCTGAACGCAGCCGCTAACCCGTTCATCTACGGATTTCGTCATAGTGATATTCGGGCAGCTGTTAAGACTTTCCGACAGAGGAATACGTCCATAGTTATTGACGTACGCGTTACTACCGATGCTGCACCAAAGTCGGGTGAAAATCATTGATTCATGACCAACTGTTATTATTTGTGGATGCCAAAAAATGAGGCGATTAGGTGCGAACGAAAGCAAAACAAAACAAGTAGTCTAAATATAACTTCAGAATACCGAAAACAAAGTCACAAAATATTATTTGAAATGGTCACCACGTGTGCAAATGCTGGCAAAATATTGATGACAGTTCTCATCGCTCGCGGCACGCTGCCCCTTCTGAACAATTTTCCTCATTCTACGACGCCAACAGAAAGCAGCGTTGTTGACACTTACGGCCGACTGGTGATCTTCACAACACTATGTAGTACTTGTTTTCTGGCATCAATATAATCTTTGTATCCGAGCTGATGAGAATCGACTTGAAGAATAGTGTTTAAGATGGTCGATAGAGTCGCCAAACAGAGCGCGAAGTATTGCGTGCAAGCGAAAAAAGTCTTCGCTCGCCGAAATCAATGTACAGCGAATGTTACACTATTGTGTAGAGAACCTGGATGTTAATACCTGTTATACCACCTAATCGGTAGAAGCCAATTTTGCATCACTACTAGTAAAGAATGAAAGGCTAATTTTTTATTATTTGCCCTCTGTTTGCACTTTATCAAGTTGTCAACTTGTTGATTACTAATGGAATAGTTAGTCCAGAACTAAATTTGACATTAACGATGGTTTATAACCGGTTCCTTTGTTTTGTTTTTGGTCTTAATAATTTGCATATAAACAGATTTTTTACCTTAGTGATTTGGATGATACCACTGGAGCAGAAGTTTATGATATTTTGACAATTCACTACTTCTATCTGTCGTTATCTTTGCTGTACTTGTATGTATATGTACCCAAAGAACAAACTGAAGTGATTCAATATCGTCTACTGAACAACGCAGCATACTGTGTGTCACCGATACGTCCAAGAATACTTTCTGAGATTCAAGGCTACTGCCAAACTTTGAGGACTGTCAGAATCACCCCATCAGTATATTCTGGGTTTCATCATCAAGCCAGTATTTACCTGTACTCGTGGTCTGTTGGTGTGATCTGATCACTCAACCTCGAAGTTTACTACAATTGCTATGAAAGAGAGAACGTTTTTTGGACACTCATCCTAAGCCGTCCGGTGATCGCCGAGGACTCCGGACAAATTGTCCTTCACCCAATCGCATCAGCGCAATTAAAATGCGCCGTCAGAATCGTCGGTCAGAGAGAGAGTTTATATCGGAGAGTGTATTGTTGGGCGTGACGGGAACGTCGCGGGGCCACGTATCGGCGCAGTGGGTCGAAACAGCCGAAGAATAGGCAACAACAGATAGACGCGACGCCGACACCGGCAATCGCTAGCGCTTCTAATCGCCCTCTAGTGGGACGTGCAGTGTCGTCGGGCCAATTGCAAACGCGACACGAACTCTGCGACGGGTGACCGCTTCCGGCGCTCGAACTCACCCCTATCGCACCAACTCCAAGTAGAAGGATAACCTACGCACCCTTCGACGCACCGGTCCGGCACTGACGCCGTCTGTCTCCTCTCATCTTTATTTCTTCATTTTTTCTTCTGTTTTGTCAAATTGCTGAGAGTAGCGGCGATGTCATCGTCGCCGGCTGCGCTGCTTCTGCTCTTCGTCTTTGCGCTCGACCTGAAGACGGAGCGCTGTTCGGCGGCTCGCATTGGCCTGTTCGGTTCGAGCGGCTGCTACAGCCACGACGTGACGATGCGCGCTGCCGGCGAGGTGTTTCGAGGACACGACGTCGCCTGGGTTCAGACTTTCACGTTTGACTTTGGCGTGCCGGCTCCAACGCTTCCGTCCAACTGGCATAGAATGATCGTCAATCAGGTTAGGTCGCTTCTTAGCTAATTTATTATATCCCTCACCGATTAAAAATGAATACATAAAAAGAATAATGTCGCAGATAGCATTGAGCGATTGTAAATTTTATAGAGAAAAGTTCATACAGCTTGCAAAAATGCGCTGCAGTAGAGCAAATTGTTGCAAAAGAGTATTTGTAGGTGTCAGAAGATTCGACGGCCGCGTTGCACTACACAAAGTCGATCATCTGGGAGACGGTAGTGCCGATGGATGTGCGCCGATTGTGGGACTTGCGGCCCCAGTGGGCAATCTTCAACATTCTTCGCACCCAGCACATGGCCTGCTACGCCACGCTGCGGTCGGCCAATTTTACCACTTTCCTCCAGCAGCACGGCAACCTCGACTTGGCCGTCGTCGACTACATGCTGCAGGAGTGCATGGTAGGAACGTCGGCGCTCTTTAACGCCACCGTATCCGTATACTTCTCCAACTGGCCCCTTTCCGACGGCTATGTCGCTTCGTTCAATATTCCCTGGATGCCGTCGACGGTCGCCAAGACCAGCTCTGGCTTACCGACACACATGAACTTTGCTGAAAGAACCGCCAATATGGTAGTGCAGATCTTCTTTCTACTCTCGCACAGCCTCCAAATCGCCGTAGTAGACGTGCTGCACTCGTGGGTCGGGTACGAGTCCGATATACTCGCGACAGAATCGCGACAGCTGCTTTATGCCACTCATTCGGAGTTTGTCATTGAAATGACTCGCCCCATCAGCAATCAAATTAAGTTCTTCGGTTGTCAGCGCTGCCTGCCATCCGACCCCGCCAAGGCTACACGACGTTCGGCCGAAATACAAACAGATCAATTACTGACGCTTCCGTCGTCGTCGTCGTCGTCGATAACAACGACACCGTCTTCATTCACGGACGTTGGCGGCATTGATCGCCACCTTTTGCTGCGGCCTTTTATCGTCGTTACTTTTGGCAGCATTTCGTCGGTGCAGACGATGGGCGCCCATTTACTCCACGATTTCATGCGCGCATTCGGCGCTCTCAATCATACCGTCTTCTGGCAGTTTGACGGCGTTCCGCCCGCCGACCAGCGCATTCCCGAAAATGTCCATTTAATCTCGTGGCTGCCACTCAAAGAATTATTTGGTATGATGAACTTTTTTGCTGCATTCATCGTGGTGTCTTGGGGGTGATGGCTTAATGGCATAAACTAGTGCGCTCATCGGAAGTTTTAGAGGGGTTGACCGTATTAATTTATACAAAAAACTGCTCAGAATTTTGCGTTAATATACTCGCTACTTCATTCGTTCTTTGAGATAAAATATCAAACTAAATAAATTATTGTCCAAGGTTGCGAAACCTCTGAGGGGGAGGCGGAGTTATGTGATCCCCGCAACTTCCATCGCTCACCACCATGACACGACCGATTACCGCAGAACCTGTATAAGCGCAGTTTCTGGCTAGACGCCAAAATGCCATATTTATTCGCATATATAGTGGAAACATTTCGATCAGTAATTCAGGACGAGACGGAGCACCGTAACACGCTAAGATGCGGATGAGTAAATTGAGCACGTTCGCTGTAAGACTTGTTCTATTACGAAAATCGTAGGCTAAGAAAACCAATGAAAATTGGCTAAAACGTTTGATTTTCCTTTGCGAAAGTTAAGAAAAAGTCAAATACAGTCGAATGCATGCTTCATTTTATAGCATTCGACATATTCCATGCTTCTAGAGAGATTTATACCCGAAAAAGTTTGTCGGCGATTTATCACTCTAGTGCTGTTACGTATTGTTAATGAAATTAGTTACGCGAGCAAAATATAGCTGTTTCTCTTCAGTTAAATTAACTGTAAGAGTTGAATAATGTTCAAGCAGATGTAGCGTGCCATTTACAAAATTAGAAGAATGTGGGAGCAGGCAAAATATATGTACTATTCTTTGATCATTCATTTTGCACAGTTTAAATTTCGCGCATGGACCTCATCGTAACAAGACCAATAGTTGGGTTTCGCGTTACTGATCGAAAAGTTTTCACTATACTTGTATCGTTTAGTGTTCCAGAATTATTCCTACATTTGGCAAAATATGATTCAGTGCACTTTAGAACATCCGAATATGCGTTTGCTGGTTTGCCACGGCGGCATAACGACACTTATGGAAGCGGTGCACCGTGCAATTCCCATCCTTGGCCTGCCGCTTCAAGGCGACCAGCCGACGAATCTTCGGCGGTTCCAAGAATTGGGTATCAGCGAACTTGTATTTACCAACGTCTTGTCGGCGGAAACACTCCTCACCGCTCTCAACAAAATGCTAGTCAATCTTAAAAGGTAAGGAGCTTACTGACTTTCGAGGCATGCAGTGGAATTCGTTTATACCGGTCACGAGGTACCGATATGTTTTGATCGAACTTGTTTGTATGGGATGATACACTTTGGGACTGATAATCTTGATTGGTATAAACGAAATATCGTGATAATCGAAACCGGTATAAGCGAAGCTGACCGTATTCCATCTTACGTCTTACACAGCTCATGCATCTTAGGAAGCATGGAACCAGTTGCATATCGAGCTTCTTAGCTCGTACTTGACGCAATGGTAATTTTCACAGTACAACTTTAAGTAAGATCGTTAGATAAAACCGGCTCCCCGACACGCGTAGTGGTGGAGAGTGTGTTATCGATAAAGGGATAAGCTTGTTTTCGCTACTCTCTTGCGACTCACAAACCGGCTCTAAGCAATTGCGTAATGCGTTATGCGATTTCGGATTAAACTCAATTCCGAATTACGCCGCGACTATTGATAGTAATGTACTAGTTTGTGAACTATTGACATATTTCATCGTTACGCACGTGCACACTCCTTACACTTGTTTTGCTTAGAGCTCAGAGAGGCGGATATGTTTTTCGTACCGTTAACCATAATAATTCGAAATGAAAATGACATTCGTGCTCAAACGCGCTCAAAACTCCATACTCGCTACATGTGTGACCTTTGAACATTTGAATGATATGAAAAGAGGTGACTTCACGAAAAGGACACTTTTCATATGTATTTTCAAAGGATAGTTGAGTCTCTTGGGTTCTTTATGAGCAAAATGGGTAGCAATCCCGACCATGACCGAGCCATTAAACGTTTTACAGCCGGCGTCACAATTGTTGAACGAGTAAAATGTCAGGGTCAAAAGGTTTGGTTATATTGTGCCAATTCCTATGGCATATTACAGGAAATGCACTAATTCCGAAAAGTGTGACATTATTTCTATGATACACGATTGTTTTGCTGAATCCCTTTCAGTTTTGTCCAATCTCGCTACATTTGCACCATTATCATTCGCGCCTTTACACTATATTTGGTAAAAATACGCTGTTCGATCGAATTACAGCAACCAGTTGTAGTGTACAGAGGTTAAGGAAGCGTTTATATTTTGACTCATCCATGGGAACCTCAGACTAGATGAAAAAATTCCTTTAATTAACTGCATGGTGCACTGTAATGTTGACTTAACATCTTGACGACCTATTGAGCTTCAATATCGTACCAATTCATTATAAAAATGAACAATCCCACTTTGTCAGAAAGTATGCAGAAACGTAACAAATCAATGTCTGTTTTTCAGCTATGAAGCGCGCGCGCTAAAGGTCTCCAGCATGGTGAGAGATTATCAAGATTTTACCGGTGACGGACAAGCATTCTGGTTGCAATGGGCGCTGCGGAACGGAGCTACTGCTCAAAGCAGAAATTATTTCTCGACACGTTATCGCTTCGCGTGGACATATTATCAGATGCCGGAACTGCTTTCCTTATTCGCAATCGTCGCTCTCTGCTGGCTTCTCGTCGCGAGCGATGATCAGTTGGATCAAAGCGCCTGTCGCTCGCCAATCAGTTTCCGGCGCATTTTCCCCGAGCTTTCAGTACACTTTGATGATTCGAGGTCGCTAGCCATTGACGAGTCTCCGCTCATGTGCCGATAGTGTTTGCATATCGTACTATAGCATTTTATGAAGGCATTTGCCTTGACCCAATTTATTTTTTTGATTTCAACCCGCCGCGATCAATATTGCTGATAGAATACACCCCAAAGAAAAGGATCGACCGAATCAAGTACATCATAATAAGTACAATCGTTCATTGCTCACAAATAGATAAAAAGTCGACAGATAAAAGGAATCCTAAGCGAGCGCTGATCACATCGGAGAGAATGAGCAGCATTGGCGCCTAGCCAAGAGGCTTGCACTGCTCTTCGAGCCATTTGAGCGCATCGCGCTTACCCTGCGACTTGAGCAACGCACCTACCTTGTCCAAGCACTGGTCGTGGTAATCATTCAGCCAGGCCAACTGAAAGGAAAAGTGTCAAACAGATAACAATAGAAAATTAATTCGAGTCAAATGCTTAATTTGATTAGTACATTATTTTTTAAGTGGACATTTTCCTTCAAATGTGTTGAAAATCGTTCTTTAATCGCAAAATTTTTCGATGATTAACACAATAGCAAGTCAAAACTGTAGCCGAACAAGCTACGCTACTCAGGACACACCATCTTTAAGGTGGCACGCATATTTCCCCAAAATCAATATCAACTGATTTATGCGCGCAACGTAAAATAAAATGGCGAACTACGAAATATTCATTTCCACCCGTACTGACGGATAAATTGGAATAATAAGAATATCAAATGAATTCAGGAACATTAAAAAAGTATAGGCATAAAAGCTAAGGATTTACTTCTGAAGCAGACAGCAACGTCGGATCGAGAAACTTGCGCTGAATGGGCACAAAGGTCAGCGACTCGAAGGTGAGGAAACGAGAACCGGGGAAACAATACTCGGTTTCAGCTGGCACAATGGCGTAGACGTTTTCTATACGGATGCCGAATGCGTCGTCTTCGTAATAACCCGGCTCTGAAGCATTTCCAATTGTCACATTTATTTTATCACAAATAATGCATAATATCATTATGGCATCACCAACCTTAAAAGCTTAGTGTAACAAATATTACGCTTTCTTTTATGTATTTATGTGGGATACGTCTATTGCGCCTTTCGCGCTGCACTTTTCTCTGAGATTTCAAAAAGGATTCAAAAGAATTTGAATCTCATCATAAATAACAGGATTTTGAATATTTAGGAAATAAAAGAAATGCGGCAAGCAAATAAATCAACATCACTTCATAATAAGATCACAAAGAGCTGTTCGTTGAGACCATTATTGCCTTAGGAAAGCTTCAAGCTATCATACTAAATCTGCTAATGACAATGAAACACCTTTCGAGTGATTTCGCATATCTTCAAAAGTTCTTTTCACGAACAGAAAAGGTTATATTCTTGTAAAAAACATTATATAAATAGTGTTGTTCAATAAACACTTACCAATGGTCAGAATCATATTCTCAACGATGCCTTCAGTGGCATAAGAGAGACTACGGTAGCCGATGCCGGCCGGTCCCTCGTGGACGTTTAAGTAGTGACCGACCCCGTGGCCCGTGCCGTGACGGAAGTCGAGACCGACGTCCCACAGCCCCATTCGCGACAAAGTGTCCAAGCGCATCCCTGCAATATTCATACGAATTAGAAATGCGGCGAGAAATGATTCATTTCGCTCGGTGCTGACGCAATACGATGTTTGCGATTTTTCGATCTACGAGAAGAACACCGAAACTGAATAAGCAGAATGCTTCGTGCATTAATTTGTACTTTAGAAATTAAAGATCTATTAAGACTGCAATGATAAACTGGATTTTTGCGGCGAAAACTAAGCAACTTCGATGCGTAAATATGAACTCGGTTCCAACCAAACAGTGGAAGTAACATTCGATTCTTTGGCAAGAACCCAAAAGATGTAAACACTTCTCAACGCCGCCCTCTTTCCCACAGTAATGCTGCCGCAAAAATACGCGATGGGAAGCGTTTCGCTGCACAGTTGCTTTGCAAGAATTTGGCTACTAGATAAAATTAAATAATCGCCGCGTATTCTTTTTTAGAACAGCGCTAGGCAGCGCAATTGCAAAATTACCATTGGTGCGTTCGGGGAACTTTTGCTTGGCCAACTGAATGTGTCCTTTGAGCACGAGTGTGAAGCACTTTTTCTGGTAGGGCGTCGGCTCGTCGAAGCACACCGTCCGCGTAACATCCGTCGTTCCATCGCTGCAAATAAAATAGACGTTAACTGTCAATGGGTCGGCTTGACAAATGTACATGGAATATTATTCGAGAGGTACAGTAAGTACTTATAGATGGGATAAGAATTATTGGCATAGTGAGATCAATTTGCAATTGACAAATAAGGCTCTATTACACCGATTAATTATGTACGTGAACTAAATATCTGTAGAAACTTTTAGAACTTTCAAAGTGCTAATCACGTGATTAAATGACGTCATGTACGGTACGGCGCGCAAGCCGTGGCAAATGCAAGAGTGATGAATAATGGCGCAAGACGCTGTAAAAAATCATCAACACAATCCTCACCGATACTGTCCGCCGGAGTCGACAAGATAGACTTGATCCTTGGCAAGAGCGCAGTTTGACTGATCGGTGAGGGAATAGTGAGGACTGGCGGCGTGGGCACCGACCGCCGAGATGGTTTCGAAGCTGAGCGACACGAAGTCGGCCTGCTCCGCCCGAAGCTTCTCAAAGTGATCGGCCACCGAACGCTCTGTCAGCTCCGCCGACGGATGCTTCATCTCGTTCTCCAGCCATAAAAGAAACTCGCAGTGCGCTACTGCGTCCTTCAGCTGAAATAGACAAATTTTAATCAGTCATGATACGGCTTTTCATCCAGATTGCCGTAAAGTACGATAGAAAAAATACGTGTGGACTATAATAAGCGTCTGTGTGCGTTCTTTCTAGTATCTTACTGGATATGCACGTGGATTATACTGCTACATTGCCCAACCCTATACTGAAGAAATAAACAAACCACTAATTCATTAAGCACCTACAGCAGATAATTAAAGATTTAAAAAAATCAAAATTGCCAAAATCGAATGGAATTTTTTATGATTATTAATAAAATTTACGTGCGGATGTCAAAATCAAGTCAATTAAAAGCCTTACATGAGCGTTCCTCATTCCATCAAGCTCCGTTTGATTTTTGATTGCCTTCATCAAGCAGACCGGTGACGATTTAGACAGACGACTTTTCTAAAAACAAACATAACAAGTCAGCAGTTGAAATAAATGAACATTAACAACAATCTTCCTGATAATTATGTAAGTTCCCTAGCGTTTATCCCGCTGCCGCAGGGTCCGCTTTTTCGGGTCCTCCTAGGAAGGCCCTAATCAGTACGACACGTGCTCTTCCGGTCGGCCGTCGAATGCCTGACACCGGGAGCCCAATCAGAAATTGGGACTTAGTCGCCAACCGCGGTGGGGAAACGAACCAGTGTGCGTCCACCCTATGACGCGTTAATAAGCAAGCTCATTAACCACTGGACCACCGCGGCGGCCTCTTCCTGATAATTATGGTCAAAGTTATATCTGTCTATCGCTTTCCCAGCGCGTGACGCATGAAAAAGTCAATAAATATGCTAACTACTCCCTTTTTGTGCGGCGCATTTGAATAAAGCGGTCGGACAGGCTTTCAAGTCACGCAAACATTTCCCTTGGATTCGCACGTTTTTCAACTTTACAATAAAAAACCTTGAAAATTAACCTTTGCAGGTTAATTTTTTTAGTCAACAACTATGGAATTACGACTATAACATCAGCAGCCCTTCCGTAATGCGAAACACGAGCATCTAACACCAGTACACTATTTTAACATCTACCGTATATCACCGTTCAAAATTTAGCTCCTTGCGCTAATCAGGCGTCCGCAAGTATAAAAGATTATGCGAGGATGTTAAATATTTTACTAATGATAGGCGCTTGTAAGCAACATAGCGCGATACCTTGGGAACGACGGAGGCGACGGCTTCATTGGTGGACTCGGCGGGTAGCCACACCTTGTCCCTCGGCCCGGTGAGCGCATCGGCGAGGTACTTGGAGAGGTAGTCGGCGACGGCGGAGTAGGGGAAGAGGGCGACAGATTCTTCGTCATTCTTCGTGCCCTCCTTCATCTGCACGTCCCCATTTTTGTGCGCGGCGTTCAGGTGCACGAGCACCTGATCGCTCACCTTGCGCTCGTCGATGAACAGACTGCAAATTATATTGTATTTCATCGTTTACAGTACGATATGTGCGCTCAATATTGAATATTTTCAGTCTACATATCGATATTGATTTCGCGATATATTCAGGCACTGAAATAAACATATGACTAGGTACAAAAAATAACATAAAAACGCAATATAGTATTTCTCTTACCTCACGAAATCGTGACCGATAATTGCGTACGCGAAAAATACTGGATTGTAGACAATATCGCTGCCACGCAGGTTAAACGTCCCTGCAATAAATAATCAATGAGCCCATCTCGCACATAAGATTTCGTTCAAATTCAACTTTAATCAAAGTATACTAAATGAAGCCGTGCCAAAATATTCAGAAAATAAATAAATAAAGCGACTGACATGCAATTTCGTCGAGGGCGGACAGCACGAGCAACTTGGCGTTGGCGGTGGTCATCTCTTTGCGAATGGCGGCGAGCTTGTCCTGCCACGCGCGGCCGTTGAAGTTGTCCGGCAGGACGACGACTTGATTGTTCGGCTCGCTCGGTCGCTCAGTTCCCCACACTATATCCACCAGATTCTCCGGCACCGCCACCAACGACACATCCGACCCCTGCAGCGCCTTGCGCAGTTGAGTGAAACGGTCTGAAAACAGCGAGAAATGGGTGATTATGTTAGGGAGACGAAAATGAATCGAAATTTCTGTTTATTTCTTGGCAACTGAACAAGGATCGCGTATATTTCGATACTCGTCATTGTGATGGCAAGAAGCATACCGTCCGAAAGAGTATTAAATATGGCCAAGTTCCGCTTTTAATAGCAATTATTTGGTCAAACTAATCAAATATCGTAATCTTTCTGAAAAAGTCTACAATTTAAACAAGAAAAGTACTGCTGAGTTGGTATTATTATTTTTAATTCTACTTCGCTTTATGTGCTTATCAGTTTTTTTCTCTGGTTATCTTCATCAGAGTAGATGCTACAAACAAGGACATTATACAGCATGCTCATTCTCTCACATCGTGTTCTTTACATTTAATACAGAAGTAAAGCAATTAAAACTATAAACTTGTACAACACAATTTTTTATTTCTCATTTGTCCCCAAGCGGCCGCTCGCAGTCATTTAATTGCAAAGGAAAGAGTAAACGAACGAAAAAGACGAGTCATTTTGATATTTTGTTGCACGAAGATGAGTCTGGTCGAGAGATTGCTGCGATCACTTTCGCTAGTGGGCGGAAAGGGCGAGCGGTTCATCGCGCGCGGCGCCTTCAACACCACCGATACGCGGTTCCGCGGTGAAGCTCACTTCGACACGCCGCCCCATCGGCGCTTTAACTTCCACGGCGTCGTCGACCATGTCAGCAACGACCCGCCGATATGCGCGAGCAGCAGCGTCGCCCGTCCACCTTCAGAGCTCGCCACCATCATCATCGACGGCTACGCCGATGGAAGCCCCGTGCGCATCAGGATTGCCGTCAACGCCCACTTCGGCAACGAGATCGACGACGTAGGCGAGCCGATGAACGACAAACCGGCCGCCGTCAACAATAGCGGCGGCGGTCGCGAGCAGTCTCCGTCTCGAACATCCTGCTTTCCTATCGCTTCCTTGGACTCGAGTTTCTCATCGTTAGCCAGCAGGGACAAGGAGGAGCAGAGCACAACGGAGTGCGAACCAGCAGAGATCTTTGAATTTGCCGCGAATCCAAAGCACAGCTCGAAAGAGGATGCGGTCGGAGAGCTCAGCGAAAAGTTTGAACGGCTGTTCCTTAACGATATAGACGAGAAGACATTCGTGCTGACTCAGAACACCTTCAATCGCATCCTGCGCGACACCTCATCGCTGCAGCCGCACACCGACCCGGCCGGCGTCACCGGTAGCCAATCCGATACAAGCAATACCTCCCGCTTCGCCTTTCATCAGCAGCTCCGCAAAAAGGAACCGTCGCAACACCTTCGCTCAAACATGGAAACGTCTCAGTCGATGGAATTCTCGCGCGATTTCGTTCCAGATCCCCTCTCGCCAATGTTGACAAGTAGAGAGAAGGAAATGATCTTTGAAGCTTTGATCACAGAAGATGAGCGGTCGTACAATCGTCCAGACGTTGGGAGTTCAGCCGCCACTCGGCACTCGACAGAAGAAATATTTATCTGGCCCGACAAGAAAAGTCCCGCGATCAACGAAGACGATCTTGGCGACCAGGAACAAGAAAAGGAGCCGTTCGAACAGTCGACGCTCGACGACGGCTCGTCGGACAACGCCTACGTCACCCCGGAGGATAGCTGCAAAGACGAGCAGCCGCTGTCGCCGCTCATCATCTGCACGCCTAACGCAACGAGCACGCCGGTCAAGATGGCAGAGAGAAGGCAGCGAAGCGAGCGCAGATCCATGAGCGAACTGGAAAAACCGCGAGAGTCTGAGCACGAGTCGTTCTGGTCGACGCCCGCGCCGACTGACCAGACCATCGTGGTCAGCGAGCAGCGAGAGAACGAAACCGCTTGGTTCTCGGCGCTCTGCGGAAGCGAGACAGCGGAGCAGGCGGAGGATGAGGAAAACGAGGCGTACGTGTCGGCAGAGTGCAGCATCTCGCCGCGTCACCGCTCTACGACCGACACAAACGACAACGACAACAACAACTACAATAAAAACGATAACGACGATGATGGGTGGGAAACGGAAGTCTCATCCGGTGAACTGAATCCATCCAAGCTCAGATACAAGAAGGCTCAACCGAATTTTATGCCGTCAGCGATGGCACGACGGCGACTGCGCCAAGAGGTCCCCAGTCTGCGGCTGAACGAGGAGGCCGTCGTGATGGCGGCGGCGGCGGTGGGGGCGTTGACGGCCGAGCTGATCGCCCTGTCGACGAACGCGGCATGCGAGGAGGGCGGTCGACTGACGCAGTCGCGACATATCCGCCGAGCCGTCGCCTTCGACAACGACTTCAGTGTTCTACTAAGTGATGTCATCATTCCCCTTCGTGATTATGCTTAGCTGTCTTCTTTCACTGTCACCGACAGGCCGTGTCGCAGTGTATTGGCAGAGCAAATTTAGGGCAAATAACGGTTCTCGTCGTATACTGCATACTTTCTCTACATTTTTTCAAAAACAACGCGAAAATATAACTGAAAGTTATTATGTTCAGTCCCTAAAACAAATTGATAGTGTCGAATTCAAACTTCCCGCCCATAGGGTATATCCAGAATGCATTGTTTTTTAAATGGCGTGCTCGATGCTCTGCGAAAATGCCGCAACGCGGGCCTTACTAACCCCTAAGTTCCGCCTCAACTAATTATCAGATCGAAGCGTGTTATGCAAGTTGTTGAAGTATTAAGTCTTTGACGAAATAAACTCTTCGCTTTTTAACTCAATTTTCAATTTCTCAAACCTGAGGAAATGAGTCGCGAATCAATGCCGACATTTCCGCCGCTGGACACCACCGTAGTCAACCAAGCCTCGAGCGTCGGCGTTCCCTTCAACCCTTCCTTCATCAGCTCCCAGTTTTCGTCCATCTGATTGCGTGCCTAGATCAAAAGAATTTTGTGCTCGAGTCTGCAGTTTATAGTAGCGCAAATCAAGAGTTCTTCTTTCAGAAAATAGTTTATTTCCGTTCTAATAAGAATATTTTCTATTCAAAAAGTATACTTCCCAAGTCAAAGCAATAAAGAAAACATCCTTTGATATTTTAAGTGTCTTTTTGTTTTGGAAATGGTATATGTATTATATCAACCGACAGAGACCTAATATAATCCAGTCAAAAAGAAAGCATCGAATCGAGCAGAGTTGTCGAATTCGAATAGTTCACAACGCTCGTTCTTATAGCTATCGCTGCACCGAAAATTCCAAGCGAAAGAAAAGAATTTTCATGCCATTCGCTAACTTTTGTGCAAATTTGAGCATAAAGAACCGTCACCAACAGATATGTAATTATTCTGAAGAAGAGTGTACAACCGTAACGAACCTGGACAAAGTAACGCCCGTCGGTCCACAATGCTGCGGCGTTGTGAGAGATGCCGGCCAACGCGCGCGACCCCGTGAAGCCCGACACGAACGAGATGCGTTTGTCGCAAGCCGCGATGTACTCGCTCTGCAACATACATTCTTGTACTTTTATGACAACTATGCACTCTCTTAAAACAGTATTATAGAGAACTTAGCTCAACCCGGCTAGTAGTGAATTTTTTATTTCCCGTGCGTTCTCTTAAATTAGGATTCGACTGAATTACTTGTTTGGAAAGGACCGCTATAGTCATGCTAACGCGACAAGTGTTAACTGATCAAAGTTGTTAAGGTAACAGAAAACGCTATCTTTTACCTGATGAGCATCCTCTCCGGGCACGATGTACGCGTCTAGTTTGACCGCTACATGTTTCGTATTAACCATCAACTGGCGCAACTGACGCAAAATGTCCGATGTGTTCTTCTGCGCCATTTTTGTTGTTCGTCTTTTCGTGAAGCACGGCCAACGCCACGTTGCAGACCGACCAAGTTATCAAACGGCCCTGCAGCTAAGCTAGCAGAAGCTGCAAAAGGATGATATATAGTAATATCACTCTTTAGCTTGGTCTCAGCCTATGGTAGACTTCACGGGGTTTACTAGTGTGCTTTGTTTTAATCGTACTTCAGAAATATGCTTCAGCATCGCGTTCACAGCTTTGTCCAAAGTATACAATTTTATCACGCCCAAGAAACTAGGGAACGACGTCATAAAATAATGCTGTCACAGTCATGAGACTACTTTTGCTGAATAAAAGAGACAAAAATGACAAAGGAAAAAGACGAAGCCATTCATCGCACAACTAGCAGATTACCGGGACAAATATACTGTATTCACGGTCAATCGTGTAAGGAGCAAGCATTCTCAACACAGTTTTGACACTCCTGTAAAATAGGGTCCAAAATCACTCAGTGGAATGCTTTATCATAGATTCACAGTTGCCTACACCGAAACGGCTAATTTTGAGATCAAAAGTACCAAAGTTTTAAAAGTTTGAATTACAGTAATAAACATCAGCAACGACTTTATACGGCGGAGAAGCTCAAAAAGTGAGTTGAGAAAGTAAAAAATGCTCTCTGTTCTTCTGAGATAAGCTACAGTCTCGTCTTAAGTACCATTTTGTACTTTGGTATCCAGACAATTATGCCAAACAATTCGCTTGACTCACCAGCAGATGCGTATTAGCTGCGGTCAAAGTTCTGTGCCAGAATCAACGCACCAGGTGTTCCTACCGCTGCTGACTCCAGATACTAACTTGTACAGTACTAATGTCTGTTCTACAGCCGTCTCATGTGTTTCACTGATTTTTCGCGTTGATGTCTACATGAAATGTTTCACATGTACTTAAAAATTTAGCGGCTAATAATCGATAACGGTAATTAGTAGGGTTGTAACGGGGACGGGGAATCGGAAATTCCGGGGACGGGGAATTTCGGGGACGGGGACAAAATTAAATTCCGGGGACGGGGAATTTCGGGGACGGGGACAAAATTAAATTCCGGGGACGGGGAATTTTCGGGGACGCGGATTTCGGGGACGGGGACAAAAAAATGCGAAAAAAATTTAATTAAAAACGACTTAAAATGCATAATAATGTAGCGACATAGTGTAAACTAGACTGAACTAATATCAAAATTATAAATTATGATGATTGAGCACGGAAAAATTTGAATTTTTTGGGACGGGGAGTTTCGGGGACGGGGACAAAATCAGATTCCGGGGACGGGGAATTTCGGGGACGGGGACAAATTGAAATTCCGGGGACGGGGAATTTCGGGGACGGGGACAAAATCAAATTCCGGGGACGGGGAATCCCCGGGGAACGGGGAATTCCCCGTCCCCGTTACAACCCTAGTAATTAGCACATTCAAAAGCCGCGTTTGGGAGAATGCGGTTAAATTTTAGCAGTTCATAGCCAATATAAACCTGACCCCGAATTAGTTACAGCTCTAATCAATGGGAATAACAGTCGCAATTATGCCAGAATTTTTGCATAGTCAGGCTGTCAAAAATTCTTTGATATTATACTCAATCAAATGGAAGACGCGCTTTGAAGTCAGGTGGCGACGCAAGGCAAAGCACAAGCAATTGTTTGAAGGCAGTTAGGTGCATGACGAAGGAGCAGCGTGACGCCCGTTGATGGATAGGATGAGGAATGAGCGCAGTAGGACGAGCGCCAGCAGAAAGATCTAATCAGTCTTTCCAAAGGTTAACAGCGTAGGAAGAAACAGGAACGTGTACTGGAATAAAAACGTAACGTCTTTACACTTGCATCGCTCTTAATTGTAAACAAAACAATGCCGAAACCTTCAAAGTATTTAAGATCGGATTTTTTTAAGAATCAAGAAATTTGTTCAAAGCCTTGGCACAGTTGACAAATAGTTATGCCAACATGAGAGCATATATATCAAAGGGCATTTTGGTGGGTTCAGGAAACGTTCCCAAAGCAGGAATAAGTCGGCAAATAAATCGCACCCCACGCAACTGAAAAACGGTATGAACTCCACCAAGATTTTAACTGATATTTCTCAATCAGTATTTAGAAACTGTTATATAATTTGCTGTAAATATTAGTCTTACTCCACATACTGAAAGTTCAAAATATACGACAGAAGATATTTATGATCCTCTAACCATTTACTTTCAACTATACGTAAACTGAAATAGCGCAGGCTATCAAATTAATATAGTGATGCTATCTCTGCAAGTCCCGTAATAAATTCACTTTGATTTATGACTTCACCGCCTTTGTCGGCCGGCTCGCAGCGCCTCGAGCCCTCACGCACGCAGACGCACCCCGCTGCCGTCTACCCTCTGCCGCTGCAAAATTTTCTTAACATTTGGTTGATCGCTGGCATTCAACCAGAGCGTAAGTGAATGTAATACTGGTGACTCATCGCTCTTCCCCTTTCCACGTCCTATGTCTGAGCTCCACTATGTAGCTAATCTCCATCAAAATTTAAGGTTGATTCTGAAATAAGGAAACTTAATCTTTTTAATATTTATAACACATTTTCGGTCACTTCATGACCTTAGACGCAATAAAGAGAAGAGAGTTTAAGAAGGTTTATACGGTTACGATTCTGGTTCCACTTCAGGAACATAAATAACTAATCAACGTATCTTTCAAACAGTTCTAGCTATAGTTCTCAAAGTGGTCTCGTTAGAACCGGTATCGGAACCTTTACGCTCTTGTGGTGCAATGGGTGATCACGTTGTGTCGCTATACAGCACTGAGTGATACGAGCATATTCTATTATATACCCAAAGCAGGCGCGTCCGATTGCCAAAGTCTGTAGTCGGAGTCCCAACAACAATGTAAACACTCGCCGACCGCAGCGTCTCTTTAGTCCGTCCTTTCAAACAATTATCTTACGTGCTGCTGCATTATTATGTCATTCAGAGATTATCCTGAATCTGCAGCTCATTTTGTTCTTGCGCTGAAATCTTTCATATTTGCTACCTTCCTCATTCTTCCAAATAGCATCTTAATGAAGTTCAAATGATGTATTTTATAGTTTAAAAGACAACAACTTGGCGTATTTGCTTTCTTACTTCGTCGCCTAAACCTTAAAACTTCCATTTATTGGATTGTAAAATAAGTTGTGACATTTTAGGTTACGAATATGGCATTGAAAGCATACTTTGAGAGATCGCTTCAATTATTGGATGAAGTGTATCCTCAATGGAAGACACATACAAACGGACGTCCTATATGCATTCCCGAGGCTTTGGATGTTAAAACCTATTTTCGTGGACCACGAAACGAGGACGAAACGTGTGTGAGTAAAGAAGAAAAAGAGACGGCAGAGAAGCATAGAGAGCACATCAAGGGAGATGACGGTGAAACAGCTGTTCTTCACGCTTTTCAACGTTCAAATGTTGGCGGAATTCTCTTGGGCGATTTTGACTGCAACGTTTTCCTACATGAATTGCCAATGAATAGGAAAAATGACAACGACTTAAAATTCCAATGCGATTTTCTATTTTTTCACCCATTTCTGGGCATATACATAATAGAAGTCAGAAATGCTGAATCAAATAATATTGATAATAAATTAAAGAAATTTACAGACCCAAAATCAAATTATCTCAAAAAAATCACAAAGTTGTACAAGTTATTGAATGAATTAAATCCAATGATTCCCTTGGATGATGAAAAGATTCCAAAGTTAACAGGCGTCATATTCTATCCATCTGCTGATTTTTCTGTCGAAGCGAGGAACCGAGTGTATGAAAGCTATGGTATTATATGTTTAGACAAAAGCGCGTTGAATGAAAGTGAACTCAATAGTACCTTTGAATCGGCTGCTTTTAAAGAAAAATCAATCAATCTATTTGAACTTCCTCATTTTGAACGATTTATCAGCACTCTTTCTTTCTTTCGATCGGAACAGTATTGGTGCCCGGCTGCCAACGCGCTCGCAATTAGCGACATGATCGATAAAGGATATGAACGCGTCGATACTATAGTTATAGAAAAGCTGAGTGACGATAAGAGCGAAGTATGTAACTTGGAAGTTACGAAGAGGCGACAGTTTCATTTCGGGGATAAAGTTAATAATGGTCGCCATACGACCATGATATTGAAAAATGTTGAGGCGGCCAAGAAACTTGAAGCAGAGCGAAGAAACGAGAAACAAAAATCTCGATTGATCAAAGTTGTGCTAGGCCTTCGATGCGAAGCGGAATCTTGTCATTATGACGATCTTCGCAACGAAAATATATCCGTCGAAAGTCAATTTGACATGAAAAATCTTAAAAGCATAAATGATGAAGATCACTTTTTTGGCGTATTTGCATCAGAAGTAGTAGTGCATAACGCAAAATCTGACGGTGACTGTTTTAGCTCATTTTTAAAGAAACGATCTGACTTGGAAGAGGTTTATACTGTTATCATCATTCTTTATAATCGACATGCTAAAGATATCAGTGAAATAAAACTTAAGTTTAAAGATGAATTTAAAGCTGGTTTCACCGCGAACAAGAACTTTAATGGTATTATCAAGAAATTTGAAGTCTTTTGCTTCAAAAATTTGTCAAATGACAAAAAAGAGAACATTGTAGAGATAAATTCTTTTTTAATTGCAAAAATGAACAACTTTAATGCACATCCAATTGAACGGTGGAATCCATTTGACGGTCAGCGTGAACTTTTTCTTCTGAATCATGAACAAAAACTTTATTATGAGAGCAGTAACAAGCGACAATTATATTTTGGCTATCCCGGTACGGGCAAAACGGTGATGGTTATGTTGGCGATTGAGAAGGCTGTAGAAGAGGACCTTAAAAACAGAATACCTAAAGCGAAAAAATGTCGCGCCGTTAAAGTATTGCTTGGTTCAAAGCGTCTTATCGGAAAATATGAAACTGTATGCAAGTCTTTGGACGAAGCTTTAGGGCCTCGACAAATGATAGAACAACTGCTTAATAGACCATTTCCAAACATACAAACATCTGTTGCTGGTGTTAGGGGTGGTTCAAACCGACCAGACCTTAATGATATTCAAGATGAAGATCATTTTTTCGCAGATGAATTACTCTTTGCAAACAGCAAGTGGGAAAAATTCTTACAGCATCGATCAACACTCAAAAACGTCTACACTGTCATTGCCTTTTCTGGCCGTTCGTTTGAGCATGACACCGAAGAACTGATAAGGAAGCTCAATAAGGAACCCATCATCGATGGTTTTGAAGTATGCCGCTGCAAAAGCTTTATGCGGGGAACGCAGAGCATACTTAATTACTGCATGAAAAATTACTTGAACGATGAAACAAAGCAAAATTTTGGACATAACATATTTGGAAGTGAGGTAATTAAAGAAACTTATGCAACAGCTAAAGAGGTCGTGGAAGCTGTTTTAAAGTACATAGAGTTGTTTTCGTTCAAGGACACTAATGACAAATTGAGACGAAGTCATATTGCTGTACTAACGTCCATAACGTAAGTCACCTTTCTCTGTTATAAAATATAATTCAAGTATTCCCAAAATGCTAATCTCGTTTCCTCAAATCTAGTCCTTATCTTTTCATCTAATTTCTATAAAGTGATACTAGCAGGACATCGAATCATTAGATAATTTAAGCCCTATTTGTAGTCTCGCGATAAGGCGTGATTTTAATTTTATTTAACATGGCCGTTTTATAGTAAAATTCAACGAGTTATTTATTAAACAAGAACTAAATTGCAAAATTTATTCCGAAAGTGAATCCTGCATACACCAAAACTAATGGTAATTTGAAAGGTGTTTGAAAAATGAGTACCTTTATTTGTAAAAAGCTATATTAATTGTGGCGACCAACCTGAGAAATGCGGTGACCGGAACTTACACCCCACCAACCGTAATCCTTCCCTTGACAAACGCTAAGTTCAGTAAAGGATTTTAAAACATACCGTGTGCGTCGCAGCCAACGCACACGGTGAGCATTGAAATCATTTACTGCATTTAACGCAATCAGGCAACAGTTTGAAATTGGTGGGGTGTAAGTTCCGGCCACGGAGAAATGCACTTGCGAAATCCGGACAAACAGAAAAGTGTTGTGTACTATTTGGTTTATCATGTCATCGTTATATTTTAAGTGATTCTTTTTTTAAGTCCGTCTTTCGTTCCTGGCTTATAAAGTTTATAGATATCGCACTAAAGTGAACCCCAAAGGAAAATTACATCTAAAGCAGAGTTAAATTTAACAAACTTAGCGCAAGAGTCGCAGAATAACATCCAGCAATATTAAAGAAAACATTTACGGCGTTTTCTGAATAATTTGCATGAAATAATGCTTTTTAATTAATGAAAGGAGCGCATTTGAACCTACTGTTAAAGGGACGAGATCTAAAAATTTAAAAGTAGCGCACAATTAAAGATGGCCCATGTAGAAAACGATTTGCAGTGGCGCAGCTGAAATGATGCAGAAAAAACTAAAAGAAAAAAACATTCCTTATCAGCGTATCGGTGAAGCTGATCACAGTAAAGTGATAGTAGACTCTAACAATTATGTACTATCGCAAGAATCCCCCATAGTAATAGCAGTAAATTATTACGGCGTTGAATCGGCAACAGAGGCACTTTCCTTCACTCTGGCTACAAGAGCGAGGGCGCGTCTAATCGTGATAGAACGGAATAGAATGGCAATACAAGTGGAAATGGATAAAGAAATCGACCGATTGAAAAAAAATAATCCTCAACTGGAAGTTACTGAAAAGATAATAAACGATGCATTGAATAGAGCCATTAAAAGCCTGGACGAAGTAAATAACGATAAGAAGTTAAAAGGCTGGGATAGAGGTCTAGCGATGCTGAGGTATGATATATCACCAAAAGAAGCTGAAGATATAAGTACTGATCTTAAGGATTGCAAACTGTTTTCCGATATGCTAAATAAATTGTGCAATGAGAAAAAATATAAGGAAACAATGAAAAAATTTGTTGCTTATACTTCTCAGGAAGATAATGGTTTCGTTTCTTTTGAAGTTTTGCTTATGCGATTGAAGAAACGAGAAAGGCGCAAAAGCTTGGAATTGCTGAATTTGAAAAGTCACCTTCTTTGTGAAGCATTAATTAATTTTTATAAGAAGTGGTCAGAGGTTGCTGAAGGTATCATTAAGGACCGAAATGCAGCTGATTTAAGGAGTGATGATAACCAGAAAACGGTAAAAAGTCAAGACAGAGCAGCTGAAGAGCAGAAGTTTTTGCAAGATATAGAGAATAGTGCGAAAGTTCAAAAATATATTGACAAAGAGATGGAGAAGATTAAAAAAAATCAAGTTCTTGAAGAGACAATTGATACGGCGCTTGAAAAAGCCATCCGGAAACTTAAAAAGATCAGTGACGATCAAAAAGAGTGGGACAAAAGCTTGGCGATGCTTCGATACAATGTGGCACCGAATAAAGTGAAGAAGAGAATATCTGCAACTAAAGAATGCGTGAAATTTTCCGATATGCTCTATAAACTGCGGAATGATGAGAAAGGAATGCAAAATTTTATTGAGTACACTGCTCAAGATGATAATGATTTTGTTTCCTTTAAATTATTGCTTGAGCGACTGAAAATTCAAAAAAGAGAGGAATTCTCAGATTTTTAAATTTGAAAAGTGACCTTATTCGTGATGCACTGATGCATTTTTCAAAACAATGGTCAGAGGATGCTGAAAATATCACGATAAACCGAAATGTAAGAGATTCAGGAAATGACGGTATCTTGGAGACGGTTCAAGGACAGGATCTTATAGTTGAAGAGGGAAAATTTTGGCAGGACATGAAGAACAGTCGGGAAGTTCAAAAATTTATCGATGAAGAGATGGAAAAAGAAACAGGAAATCAAGTTACTGAAGAGATAATTGAAGAAGCGCATGAAAAAGCCATCCAAAACCTTAAAAAAATGTATGATAATGAAAAATTATGGGACAAAAGCATGGCAATGCTTCGATACAACGTGGCACCAAAGAAAGGGAAGGAAGCCATAGCTACTATTAAAGAATGCTTGCAAATTTCTGATGTGCTTTATAAATTGCGCAATGACAAGAAAGAAATGCAAAATTTTATTGAATACACTGCTCAAGAAGACAATGGTTTTGTTTCCTTTAAATTATTGCTTATGCGACTGAAAAATCAAAAAAGGGATATATTTTTAGATTCGTTAAAATTAAAAAGCGATCTTATTCATAATGCATTAAAAATGTTTTATAAAAATTGGTCAGAGGATGCTGGAAATTTCCTGAAGGACCGAAGTGTAAGAGATTCAGGAAATGACGGTATCCAAAAAACTGCGAGAAATCTAGATTCGACAGTTGAGGATGAAAAGTTTTCGCAGGACATAAAGAATGGTCTGGAAGTTCAAAAGTACATCGATAAAGAGATTAAAGATAAAAATGAAGATCAAATTACTGAAGAGAGCATTGATAATGCACTAGAAGCCATTAAAAAATTTGACAAAATTAATTACAATGAGTGGGATAAAAGTTTGACGATGCTTCGATACAATATGGCACCCAAAAAAGTGAAGGATGCAATAACTGCTGCTAAAGAATGCTTACAATTCTCTGATATGCTCAATAAATTGTGCAATGATAAGGAAGAAATGAAAAATTTTATTGAATACACAGCTCGAGAGGAAAAGGATTTTGTTTCCTTTAAATTATTGCTTGGGAGGTTGGGAATGCGAAAAAGAGGAGAATTCTTATATTCCTTAAATTTAAAGAGTAACTTAATCCGTAAATCACTGATGAATTTTTGTAAAAAATGGTCAGAGGATGCTAGAGATATCCTGATGGACCGAAGTGTAAGAGATTCAGGAAATGACAGTATCTTAGAAACGGTTCAAAGAAAGACTAATACAGCTGAAGAGCAAAAGTTTTTGAAAGGTGAAAAGAACAGAATGAAAGTTCAAAAGTATATCGATGAAGAGATAGAAAATTTAACAATAGATCTAGTTACTGAAGAGAGCATTGATAAAGCACTGGAAGCCATCAAGAAATTTGACAAAATCAATTACAATGAGTGGGACAAAAGCTTGGCGATGCTTCGATACAATGTGGCACCAAAAAGAGTAAAGGAGAGAATATCTGCTACTGAAGAATGCTTGCAATTTTCTGATATGCTCTGTAAATTGTGGAATGAAGAGAAAGAAATGCAAAAATTTATTGAATACACTACTCAAGAAGGTAATGATTTTGTTTCCTTTAAATTGTTGCTTACGCGATTGAGAGTGCGAAAAAAGAAAGTATTTTTAAATTTGTTGAATTTAAAGAGGGAATCTATTCGTAATGCATTGATAAATAATCATAAAAAATGGTTAGATGGAAGTCAACGACTAAAGAAACAAAGTGCACGCTTACCGAGAAATGATGGCAAGCAAGAAAAGTCTTTCGGCAGCGCTGAAAAACGAAAATATCAGTCGCTTACTAGTGCGCTGTTTACTGTGGGCTGAAACATTGTTACGACGTGGCCCCATCAGAAAATATTTTCAACGTCATTGCCATATTTGTCCGCATGAATATAAGTTTAAAGTTTGAAAACAACTATACTTTTAAGATTAAATCCAATAGCTTGGATGCATATCAAATCATGATAATATCTGGCTAATAAATGCATCGCTCTCGAGACGATGACGCCCTATGACGCGCTTGAACAATATAATTATGCAATAATTGTGCAGTACGAGAACGATACGCCCATCCGGCCTGTCTAAATCTAGACACGCTACGCGCACATGCCATGCTTTACTACGGTATACTGTGCATGCGCGTGCGGCGTGATACAGCTCAACCCGGCCGAATAGGGCGTATCGTCTACGTATACTTGTGCAATAGAGAATAAAACAAAAATGAGTGTGTGTGTCAATGCATTTGAACGCTCTATATGGCAATAGCGACAATAGAATTACTTATAAACATAAAGGCACAATGCATCATTTCGATCAGTGTAACGTGTAGGGCACGTCGACCAAGTCAAAAAGTCACAATCGTTCTACTGCAGCGCGATGTAGAACAATAATATGGGGGCACTATTGCAACATTGATGTTTCCATTTGCGTAACGAATTAAGGTTTGATCATACTTCTGCCATAATATAAGTCCTTCGAAATCCGGTGGAATGTTCAAATCCGTATATTGACAACGTAGAGTATGTCAGTGTCAGATTGTGATATTCATCATTTGATTAGAAATGATGATACGAATCTGAATATGTGCTCAGATTAAATATTCATATAGAACCTGATAGGTTATGCAAGAGAGAAAAGCCGAATTTTCGAAATTTTCAGTTTTTTTGGATTTTTCGGTAAAAATTTGTTCACTCTTCACAAGTTTGAGTAAAAACATAGCATTATAGTCCTAATTGTGGGCTATCCAACAATATCAAGAGAGTGTGTATATATATTACTACTGAAGAGGATACGTCATATCCTCAAAGTCGGTGTTCACATATGGAGTTTGAACTCGTCATTCGTAACTTCTCACTTAAAATGATTCTGATAAGTGCGCATGTTCTGCATGGAAGCGAGGCCTGCTGGCATTTCTTTAGCCTTTCAACGGAAAAATCAATAATTTTCATCTTTCCAATGCCTTGAATAGAAACTATGCTGTTTGATTGATGTCAACTTTTCGCCTATTAAATTCTGCGCTAGTACCGCTAGAATTCTCTTGATTCAAACAATAATACATCATTTTATTAACAAATTTTCAGTAAAATATAATTTAGATTATCATTGCATGAAAGACATGAAACAGGTAAATGATGTCTCCTTATCAGATATCTTCATAAGGTATCTTGAAGTGATGTCTTTTAATTAGCAAACGTTGCACGTTGCTGGACAGAAGAACTGGAAGTAGACGAAAGCGGCTTTTTTTAAGCGACAGTCGAGCCGCTTTTGATTGCCTCTCGGCTTCTTTGGCAGTTTTGGACCAAGACGACCTCCAAACAGACCATCTCTGATGAATTGACGCTGAGTCAAGCTAAAAATGGTTTATTACGTTTCTCTTGAAGGGATAAAGCAGCAAATGCATTGGTGATGTAAAAGATGGAGAAATAATATCTTATTCAAAATAATTATAATTTGTGATTAAAACAGTGAGCATAGCACGTTTTGAAATAGGAATTTGTGTATCGATTGCTAGAATTTCAAAATAAACGTTGCTCGATATTAAATGGTTTTAAAAATTAAAAGTTATTTGCACAATTCTACAATTTATTCTTATTAAAGGACACTTTCTCGATAATTGTAGTCATTATTAAAGGATATATCCAGCGAAGTATACTTACGCGTTCTCTTGATCGCACTTGGCAGAAATTTCCTGAAGTTCGGGATGAGGCTGCATGCGCACCCATGCGCAGATGGCATCCTCATTGTCATCACTGTCCTCATCGCTTTCTACACCTTCAGTCGGTTTAATGCGCTTCTCTGACTCTTCCGTGTTCTTCTCATCCTGTTTGCTACCTTCCTTACTATTCTCGTGACTTTCGCCTTTCTTTCCACGACAGTGCTTGGGAGCTTGGCACAGTTGAAAAAATGACTTGCAGAGGGCAGGAGTAGAATCTTTACAAACTGAAACAGACGAAATTAAATAAACGGTTATTCGAAAGTTAACATCATAAAACTTTTTATTAATCTAAGGAAGAGATTTCTGTATTAAAATTATCACTCATTGAGAACGAAAGCACTCATAAGTTAACTAAACAAAGAGAGTATGAGAGAGGGGGTAGAGGGAGGAAAACACGATCTTTACGTGCAGCTTGGTGACAGCTTTACTGCAAGGAGATACTGATTTAACGTATCGCACATAATACCTGTGGACTTCCACTGAGGTTAGGGCTCACCGCTCATTATCTCTGATAATGAAGATCAATCTCTACATTCTTCATACTACCGCAATTTCAATAACATCTCAACTTCAACGTTCACATTCTTTTGACGCATGTTACAGACTTGACAAAGTCATATTCCGATATTAGTCGATTAGTAAAGTTCTCACCCGTCGAATTGCCTTCAGAAGTCTCGTTGACGGCAGTTGTCGTTTCCATTGGAGCTTCTGACGTCATTGTTGATGGATCCGTACTCGATGGCTCGTCAGTTCTCGAAGAAGTGGTGGAATCCGGAAGAGCAGCCGTCGTAAGCTCGCTTGCTTCAGTTGAGAAAGTCGCGGAGTCGGTAGTGTTCTCTGAATTAGTTGTCGTTTCCACTGGAGCTTCTGACGTCATTGTAGATGGATCCGCACTCGATGACTCGTCAGTTGTCGAAGAAGTGGTGGAATCCGGAAGAGCAGTGGTCGTAAGCTCGCTTGTCTCTGATGGGAAAGTCGTGGAACCGGCGGTACTCTCGGGATCTATCGTCGTTGCAGGACTCGGCGTGCTTTCCGGCGCCTGGGTTGGTGGGTCGGTCGGATCCTGCGCTCCAACCACGAAAACAAGATAGGCAATACTGGGCAACAGGATAAGGAGCTTCATTTATGAAGGTGGAATACACCAATACTTTTTTCAGATCCTGGACTAAAAGGCAGAAGAGTTGTTGTCCTCTCACTGTGATTGTCAGTATTTATAGTGAATTTCGTGTATGACGTGTGTTTTGGGACGTGCTCGATGTATTTGGCCCTTATGTTTGTACAACTGCCTTCATGCTTCCTCATTGAGCTTTTCCATTATGCACGTGATGGTAGCAAAACAAGCGAGCGTCTTCTGCGGTTAAATTTATTCCAAATTTCGACTAAATCAACAAACAGTCCCATTTGTTGCGTTACCAAAATATTATCCTCCATCGCCTGTAAATAATCAACCCACAAATGCAACAAAATAATTGCACAACGTTGCTCACAAAGTACAAGTATCCTTTGCTGACAGCAAATATTAATAATGAGCAACTGGATTCTAAAAATATAGATAGGCGGTCAATCGGATGATCTGCGCAGGGCTCAGAAAAATCTACGCGCGTCCAAATGAGCATGTCCTTGGCCGTATATATTAATGAGTACTTCTAATAGCGCAGAAAATGCTGCACACCTCGTGATCCGTTTGGCTGCGATTGCGCCCCGTTTTCTCCATCGACTTCCACATAATCCGCCTCTCGTTAGCGATCGATCGATTGCCATTAATTCTTTATTGAGGGAATGCAAAGTTGTGTCTGTGTGTTCCACATCAGAAACGAGTGCAACTGTAGCTTGTTCACAAGTATAGCATTGTTCATAGTAGGCACTCGAACATCGACGACATTGATTCAGCAAGTTGAGAAGAACTATAGCGACTTGCATGAAGAGCCGTAATAATGCTGTTTCATGGTGCAACACGACTGCAATAGTGTGAGAATAAAATACGCGACAATCGTGACGACTGATCAGCGTAGCCCTGGCGGGCGCTCATATGCAAAGACGCTATACATTATTACAGTGTAAATATTAATGTTATTTAACCTTGCAAATAGGTAAATGTGCAACCACGCCACGAAGCACGCGTGAACTAGAAAAACGATATCTCTTAGAGCAAAACCGACGTGACACTAAACGTGTATCTTATTTCCCAAAAAAGATTAGCTTGGCTCACTTACTTTTTGACCACATTTGGTCAGCTGATAAGAAGGCTCAATTTGAGAACCTCTTTCTCCGTGTCTACAATGTCACAACAGCTTTAGAAGGTATTTTCTTTCTGTTTTGGACGATGATTGGACTTTGCGACAAGGAAAGTGGAGTGTATCAGTACGCGTTAATTCGAGAACACGCGCGAGAATAATGAATTAAACTATACATTACCATGGGAATATCTTTTATGCGACGTTCTCAACGGTTAGTATGGATTGCCAGGGGAGCAATGCTAACAGCTGACCGACAATAACTCTGAATCTGTATATCATTTGGCTTGATCGGTGCGCAGTTTCAATAGTGCAATGCTGCAGAATTAAAATTTCTTAAAATTTTTTCATCTGATCAACAAATATTGCAGTGTAATCCATATAACTTTTCTTAAGATAATTTTGATATAGTAACAAAGTCGACAATTTAAAATTTAATTCTCTCCTTTTATCGCATGATAAATTTATGTCACTTTTTGAGATTGAAAGGGCACACTGCCTCGATCTTTTGAGGAGACAACTCAAAATGGGGCCTTTCATGAACATTAAGGGAAATATTTCTGTGCATTTATGGAATGACTGCATTATCGAACGTCACTGTTTGATTCTCCTCAAATTAGGGGGCAACTAATGTGTGAATATAGCACGCTCTATTATATGTTAATATAGCAAGATAGGCAAACTGCTAGTTAACTCAAGTGTTGCCTTCCATCTGTATATTTGATTTGTATATTTAAGGTGAATATATTGAAAAAATCCTCAATGGACCTCTTTTAATCTTTCGGTGAATAGAGCAGCTTTGTTACAATGTCGAAATTAAGGTCACAATTGATTCTACCTCGACTGCTAGCTTGTGAAATGATTTTAGAGCAAAGACGGTATAAATTCTGAACAACCATGAAAATCAAAGCGAACAATGATAAAACAATGCTGTATCGCTGCCTATCAATTCATGTGTGAAGCTGTTTGAAATTGATTAATTCTACATTTTCTCCATTTCGCTCTCTACAATCAAGCCTAGGTAAACTTTTTACCATGGATAAGCATTTGGTGCAAATTATCATGGCTGCCGTGATAATTATTCAAATGATCGCGATATTATTTACTTATCGTCCAATAAACGCATCATTACAATGGGAAGGAATTTTTGGAGGTGAGTTTCAATTTTTCTTATCATACATTTGAAGCATAACGCAAAGCGCGCACATTTTGCTGTACGAGTACGACAAAATATGTAGTTGTGCCTTTCAGTACTGCGGAAAAGTTCTATCCATTCCATGCGCGAATAAGGGAAAGGCGGTGACCCGAACTATGCGCGGACAGATTCTTAATCTATTTTAGTTATAAAAATGCCAAATTCGTTCTTGTAAAAGGCTTTCATTATATAAGAGTAAAGTAATATGGTCAATGATCTATAAATTTTGTTGGGCGTCAATATGAGAAGGAGCAGCGGGTGGCGGCAAAACATGCGTCAGCAGAATCTCCAGCAGAACAGCTCCACGATCGACTGGGCCATTCTTCTGCTGAGCACGAAATTTTGCGAAGGAAGATTGACAAAGACTTGTTCGAACTTCACCTCATTTATGCGACCGAGGAAAAACGCCTCTCTAATAGAACTGGCGGCGGCATTTTCAGTCAGCTTCAAGCCTTGATGGCTTACTCGAAGAAATTTGCAGAAGCAGATCATGCCGGATCCTGGCGGAACGCTCGCCTCCAGGAACTTACCAACTTAATGCAGAAACGACTGAAAGCGCTTCAAAATCCTGCAAACTGCACAAAGGCGCGCAAATTAGTGTGCAGCTTGAATCAAGACTGCGGTTTCGGCTGCGAGATGCACTACCTGACTTACTGCTTGATGTTTGCATATGGCACTGAACGAACGATGGTTATGAAATGGAATGTGGCAATTTCGTATCACTCATCGAAGAATATAATTTCCTCATTTTTGCCTCTCAGTGAAACGTGTGCTGATCTACCATCAGTGAGTCATCTTTTGTAAGCTTGCATGTATAATTGCTCGCGATTAGCACGAGCGCTATACTTCTGTACTCCGCCGTCTGTCCGTATTTATGTAAATATTGACATTCAACGACATATTTGACAGACTACTTATTTCGATGACTCTCTAGGGCAATTATGAATAAATTTGAACCAAGGTTGCATTCATTTTCAATCACTCGTTGCAATCTAGGAGGTCAAAGAATTGACTTCGTTTGAAGAAACCAACAATGAACAGACGATAGTGCTAACTCCTTTTCACAAAAATGAATGGGGTGGCCTTCCGTTCCTGCCGCCGTCATTTCCGAAAGAATGGGGAGCTGACTTGATTCGCTTACATGGCCATCCGCCAGTCTGGTTCACGGGCCAGTTTGTCAGCTACCTCATGCGCAGTTCACCGCAACTCAGCTCGAGGCTGACGGAGAAAGCGAATGCGATTGGACTCGGAAAAGGTTTGACAGTTTTATAGTATTGATAATGTGAGAGAGGATTCTTTAATAGGACTTAACCATTGAGATCTGTACGCTGGCAAATTGCCAGAGCACTGTTTACGCAAAGTGTCAAGATACAATAGAAGCTGTGCACAGTTGAATAACTATCTGGTAACAAAGAGACAGAGAAATCAAAATACCCGCGCCCTTCGCAACTGACAGTCTTTTATCTTAATGCAATAAAGTGTAACGTAAAGTATCTAACCTTCGCTAAAAAATCTACTTGGCATGGTTGAGATTTGAACTCGGTTGGTGTAGTCTCATACCTAAGTTGTTTTTGTCGAGATAATAAGCACAAACAAAGTGGAAGCGGTTCTTTCAGGCAACACAGCTCTTTACACTCCTTTACTAGCTTAACGGTGGATCCTGATTATTCTTATACTGTTCAAACCGATTAGCTGTATACATCTTTTTGCACACAGACCATCTGTTTAACTTTGATAGTTCAACTTTAGAAGCAATCGTTGGTCTTCACGTACGCCGAACTGACAAGCTGGACTTTGAGATGACGTTCCACAGTATCGAGGAGTACATGGAATTGGTCGACAACTGGTTCGCAATCGAGTCCCTGAAAAAGGGCAAACAGCTGAAAAAGCGCGTTTTCATCGCAACTGATGACATTAGTGTTGTAAATGAGACTCTAATAAAGTTTGTTTTTATGACTTCCTCGAATCAGGGAGGCATACTTCAAAAAGTTTGACTTTTTTAGATATAAGGACTATGAAATATTGGTAGACATGAATGTTGTCACTATGGCAGATGTATACAAACGAACATTGGACGTGGCACTATTTGGTATTATCAGCGACGTTAAACTATTGTCCAAATGCGACTTTGTGGTCTGCACATTTTCTTCAAATGTTTGTTTTTTCTCCATGAATAATTTGCTCTTAAAATTATAATTGATCAAAAGTGCATTCAGACTCCAACATGAATATTTTTTGCGTTAAAAGTACATCATACTTTAGCATATGGTCTTGCGCTTTATTTATCTTCGTGGGACTCTTGTACTGGCGGATCACGGCTTCGTTACAGAAAGGAAGGCAATCGCATACCCTTTGAACGCTAACAATGCGAATTTTGTTATATAATGTTTTATGCGCATCGTAAATTTTGTTTGATATCATCCATAAAACTTTTTCATCAAAGAGTAGTGATGGAATGCTGTTAGGGAAAAACTGAATTTGTCAGCAGTTCATAAACTATGTTTCACTACATTCGCTTTGACAATAAAATATATGACGTTTACAATTTCTAAAATGAATCTCAATTTTAGGTTTGTCGACTGGCATACGAATTGATGCAAGGTGACGGAGGCGATGCGGCTGCTCGATTTTATTCAATCGATCATCCTTATTTTTTCTGGGGACAAAACGGTTAGCAATTGTGCATAAAAATGACCATAATATTATTTACACGGTGGTATACAAACTATTGCATTATCTTTGCAGTTTTACTTTGCTAACATTGTAGTTACACAATTCAACTATATTATTCTTCGTGCTGTCCCACTTAAATTCACTGAGGCAGCATGTATTGTTAGTGCGATATTCTCGCTCTTGAAAGATGGATCGAAAGCAACGTTTATCGAATTCTAACAAGCTGGAACTTCTTTTTCAATTCTAGCGTGATTATAGCACAATCCTTTTTTGGCATTGTTCCAATCTTCCAAAAATTTTTATCTACACTCGTGTCCTGACGTATGCAATAGGATTTATGTCCAACGAACCAGTACTTATTGATTTTGCCTCTACTTTACTCGACTATTGACTGTGACATATGCAATTTTTCACTTACGGTTACAAAAACATTATAGAACATGAGCGAGAAGTTATAATTGCACATTCACCGAGGAACGCAGAAGAAATAGAGCTGCAAATTGGTGATGTCATTGGTTTCAACGGTGTTCCTCCCACCAATCCCGTTGGCTTTCTACGCGGACGGAACAATCGTACTGGGAAAGAGGGATTGTATCCCATTTACAAGGTCAAAGAAAAATGGCGCATTGAAGATTTTCCGTTATATCCGAATGTGAAACTTTGATTTATTCTGTGGCTTTTTTGCATCATGGAGAAGCACGCTGACGGCGAAGAGCATAATCCTTATTATTCTGTATTGTTTTATTTTACTCATGTGGTTCATTGTCAAAAAAACTCCATGTTAAAAAATAAGAAGGAAAAAAGCAGGAGTAAAAAATTCAGAGTAAACAACATACTTTCAAATATTAAAGGTACTGCTCAGGCAAACCGTGCAACAGTCGGCGTCTTCGTGTGCTCAGCTGTCACCATTCTCGTACCAAGTGTTCTATAGAGTGTTGGAAAGGTCTTTGGCTTTAATATGTTCCAACGAATCGGAGCGGTCTCTGCTTTGAGTCTGATTTCGAACGCTGCCGCCAACCCTTTCATCTATGCATTTCGTCATAGTAATATTCGGGCAGCTGTTAAGACTTTTCGAAAGAAGAATACATCGCTAGTTGTAGACGTGCACATTACTTCCGATGTTGCGCCCAAACTCAAGTGTAAACCACTGATTTACTATCATTTGTCACTTTTTGGCGTTTCATTTAGCACTGCTTGATAATGAGTTGATTAAGACTCCACAAAATAACACAAAATCCACGGTATTTATTTCCCTCTAAATAAACTTACTGTAGGGTAGAAATATTGGGTGGTACTTAATTTGGGTGACTGGTCCGTTCGACCAATTGGGTGGTACTTAATTTGGGTGATTGAACGGTCTGCCTCAGTGATAACTGAATGACATTGATGACTTGACTGAAGCACTGTAGTATGCTAAAACCCGGTTATATGCAGCCCGGCTATATGCAGGACCCGGCTATATGCAGCTCTTGGCTGGTTACCGATTTTTTTCCCTATGTTTTGCAC